>JBBMOL010000357.1:0-66814 GCA_037954665.1 Laguncularia racemosa | reverse complement strand
CCAATGTACACTCCCATGTACTTGCTCATGTATATTCACATAAGGACACTTTGGAAGCAAGCATGAGATACACGAACGAGATACACTATTCGTGTATCCGCTCGTGTATGTATCCAACCCGTGTACTTGTATAAATAGACCGTTAGTTTGCCCTAGAAAAGAAGGTTACGAATTTTGTACTTGCTCTGACTCTTATAATAGCAGGGGAAAGAAGATTATGTCAATTCCAAAGGAGATTGAAGACCCACGAAGAAGAAGATTCTATCTTTAAGGGTTGTGACTATGAATTTTATTTATTCTTCCAGTAATTGTATTTCGTTTGTCCAATTTATGGAGGAGTAGACTCTAAATCTAGATTTTATTCAAAACTTCTCTATCATGTGATGAAGATTTGGTTTTTAATGCGAAGTTGTTGACTTTCTTATGATTAATTGCATGCCCTTCAATTGTTCCTTAGATTCATAGATCCGGAATATGAATTTATGCATGATATCATATTAGTTAATTGAGAAATTGCTTTTATGATCAGATTTAATGCAATTAATGAGATTTGATTGTTCTTCTAGAGATAGGAAACAAGAGTCTTCTGTTTACATCGATTATTTTGATGTGAATTCATGTGCTTTATGCAATTCTAGGTTGCTATTAACTAAGGAGAGATCCTATTTGATAAACCCAGGATTATATAGGTTAATATACTTGAGAAAGTAGTTAACTTGATTAGAGAATTCAATAGTATAAGAAGTCAACTACGCCAATCTTCATAAATCTAATGAATTACATGATAGAGAAGGAGTAGAATAAAATCTAGGTTGCTTTTGTTAATTAATAAATCTTCAGAACCATTGTTGTTAGTAAGTTATTAGTTTTAAGATTAGAGTAATTAAGTTTCAACCAACATATTTAAGCATCGGTTAGATAATAGGAACGGAGTTAGTACTAGTAGTTGATGTATCTCTGAGGGAAGACCTTGTGCTTACTCGCTATATTACGCTACGATAGGTGCGCTTGCCTATTGCTTCGTAGTAAGATTAAGAAAAAGAATTCAATTTATTAAAACTACGATTGGCAACGATCAAGTTTTTGGCGCCGTTGCCGGGAACACGCCAATATTAGAAACACTTTTTACTTATTAATTTTACCAATTTATTTCTTTCTTATCTTTTTTTCCTTTTCTTCCTGAGAATTTAGAGCTCATAATTGATTTGTATTACGTTTATAGTGCATGACCAGAGGTCGCTCTAAGGAACTTGCTGTTTTTAATCCTGAGCCAGAGAAAATTATTCGTCGTTATCAGAAAAAGCAACACTCGACTAAGTCAACATCATTTGGTATTCAAGGAGAATCACTGAAGGAAGAAATGGCTGATCAAGTCAATAATCATACTCAAGAGCTGAATCAAGGAAATGTTGTTGTGGACCCCTCGAATCATTAACTGGTTGATAATAGAGATGGCCGAGTTAATGAGCCACCTAGAACCAATTCTGATTTTACCAGGCCAAACTTGATAGGCGTTAGCTCTAGTATAGTTCGTCCTCGAGTAGAGGCAAATAATTTTGAACTTAAGCCTGCCGTGATTCAGATGGTGCAGCAATATACTCAATTTGATGGTTTACAGGATGAAGATCCAAATGCGCATATCCAACTCTTTCTGGAGATATGTGATACCTTCAAATTTAATGGAGTTAGTGATGATGCGATCCGCCTCAGGCTCTTCCCATTCTCTTTGAAAGGCAAGGCTAAGCAGTGGCTGAATTCTTTACCGAGGAACTCCATTACTACATGGCAAGGTTTGATTAAGAAGTTTATGGACAAATTCTTCCCTCCTTCAAAGACCGCTAAACTTCGAGCTGAGATTCAATCTTATCATCAGTATAACATGGAGACTTTGTATGAAACCTGGGAGAGATTCAAGGACTCAATGCGGAAATTCCCACACCATGGGATCCTAGAGTGGCTTCAAGTTCAGATATTTTATAATGGGTTGAACTATCAAACGAGACAAACAGTAGATGCCGTAGCTAGTGGCACCTTGAACCATAAAACTCTTGAAGAAAGTTTAACTCTTTTTGAAGACATGGCCACGAATAATTATGAATGGTCACATGGTAGAGGCAGAGAAAAGAAGGTGGTAGGCATTCTTGAAGTGGATGTGGCAACTTCTATCATGTCCAAAGTTGAGGCTTTATCTAGAAAGATCGACGAGTTGGCTGTCTGATGGGACGATCTGACCGTTCTAACAAGTTTAAACCTCTACTCAATCCTAGCTTACGATCAGTTCTCAGGCAAGTGTACCTATCGACTAGCAGTATGCATAGGAGTATAGGTATCGATCCCACGAAGACTTATAAGTACTAGTACTAACGATTCTCCTACTATCTAACTTCTCACTATTGATGATCTCAACTATCCTAATTATTGCCTAAACCTGAAAGAAACAAATAAAATGAACAAAGTAAATTAATCAAACACTCCCTTAATTAATTCAATGATCTAAACATACCCTGCCCAAGATCCACCCCTAATTCTCATGTAGCTTTTACTCAATTCCACACTATCCAATGATTAATATCCAAACTTTGATCTGCGGAGTTTCTTACACTAGATTAGAGTCTTTCTCAAGATCAATAATCCCTAATCCTAATTAAGCCAATTAAGATCTCTCTTCAATTAACATAATCAAGATTGCGTTAGGATCCTAGGACTCTCAATTGAACCAGATCGCAATGACCTCGTTCAATACAGAAGACCTCCTATAACCTATCTCTAGGATTACAAGGAGTCTTTTTATTCATGCAAGATCTACTCTATTACCGATTTCTCAATCTTAATAACAGAGATATAATTCCATCCTAATATTGCGCACATATCAAGATGAATAAACTATAATTGCAACATGAACAAACTCAAAGAATAGAATTAAATTATTGAACATAATATCAACAATTCTGTCACATGATACTCAGGGGTTTCTCAAGGGAACGGGTATGAAACAATTAGCCACTCATGAATCTGATAAGAAGAGCAAAACATAAAATAATTGAGTCCATAAAGAAAATTCGAACATGAAATATCTTGGCTTCCAATCCAAAACTATTCTGGCAACAGCTCCTGGCAGCAGCTTCTCTTCTCTAAGGTTTCTCTCGTGCGGCCTCTTCCCTTTTCTCATTAGGGTTGTTCTATTTATACTTCTTGAGGCATGGCCGAGCATCTTCAACTGGAAAGATACGATTATATCTTTCCTTTTCCAAGTGAATCTCGTCAAGTGAATAACGGTCGCCTGGCACGCCTAACGACACGGCCAGATTTTAAACCGTGTCTCCCTCTGGTCGAAAATATGTAACTCCTCAATCTTGATCAGTGTTTGGCACGGCTAGGAACACGGCTAGAAGCACGGCTAGACTATAAACCGTGCCAAGTTCTGGAGCTTTCCACGTCTTCACAACGTATGCCACGGCTTCAAACACACCCATATCACAAGCCGTGCTTCCTTTCTAGGTGATGCTTTCATCTTCAGGTGCGCCACGGTTCATGACACGGCCGTGGCCTTCCACGTGTTGTCCATGAGTAACTTTAACTTGATCTTTTAAGCTTCAATTATGCTCCTTTTGTGATCTTTCTCCTTCTCTTTGGTATTATACCCTGAAACATATATTTATCTATTAAATACCGAATCCGCATTGATTTTATTCAAAAGATTATACAAATTCATCATTAATGCCCATGATTTACCAGGGTTAATTTACTCTTATCAAATTTCCCCACACTTAAGGTTTTGCTTGTCCTCAAGAAAACACGGATTAAGAAAACCCAAAGGACCAGTTCTCATATGTTCCCGCAATTAAGAAGATATTTCAGCATCATCGATTTCATGCTACACCTTAATCATTGATAATCTTTACTCAATCTTACCATTAGTTGTATACAAAATACAAATACTAAAATTCCCAAAGCTAATCCAAGTGAATCAAACTTTTACCCTTATCATTTAAACTAAAATTCCCAGAGTCAGAATTGTCACAAGATCGATACTAGTAAAATAAAGTATACCATCCTTTTAACACTGTTGTAAGCAACACAATAGAGACTAAAGGCATGTTGTATCCACTTGTCTCCTAGCTCTTCCTTTTCTATTTCATCCAATTCTTAAGTTGATCTTAAGAGTTTACCATTGAAGCACTTAACTAAGTTAACCGACCCATGTAACAAACTTTCGATCGATAATCCCGAGTTCATCACTCGAGTTAACAGACGTTATTCCCTCAGCTTAGAAGGCGTCCCTCGGATTTACTTGTTCGAGTCTAGTTAACTCAATTACTTAATTAATTAAGACGGTTTCCTTGGTCAGTAAGTCCCAGACCAGGCGATCTTAGGCTACTAGGTTTTAAAAATACCCCTTCGAACCTCTACCATCTCAATCAATCAACTATCATTTATATAAGCTCTTCTAAGTTCATTTTTCTCAGACTTTTCTCATGACCCTTGTAGCGAGCTTTCAGCCATTGATCCTAGGTTCGTCACCCGAGTCAATAGATGTTATTCCCTAAAAAAGGCATCCCTCAGGCTTAATTACTCGAGTCTATGAGGCCCACTTCTGAACTATTTTTTTTTTTTTTTGAAATCAACAAGTTACAAGTATCATTTATGCCTTCACTCCAAGTTATATAGCTTACCTTACCTACTGGGCAAAAAAAGAAGGGCATACTAAACTCACTAGTGACCTTAATCCAATCTCACTTCCCGAAAGTAAAGGTTAAATGACAAGTAAGTTTACTTCACTTGGATTTCATCTTGTAATTTTAGCAACGTATCTCTAATACATAATAAGAGAATAAAAATTATTAAAGATATTCTACAGAGGTATAAACAAATCTCAGCAGTTCTTGATTGTCAAAAGTCATCATCGATTATACCTTAATTAAGAGGAAATTACATTTTTGATTGCATAACCCTTGTATCCTAGTTTCGTACAAGTTTAGTTTTCCTAACCCCCTTCCCCACACTTATAATAGACATTGTCCCCAATGTCCTCGTGAAATGCATAAAGAGAAGCAAAGAATAAAAGCAAAAATAAAGCAAAAGGAAAACGAAAAACTTCCCTGAATTCTTTTACAATGCAGATCGTTAACAGAAAGTCAAGCGACGAACAAGTGGAGTCATGAGAACCTCTGCTAAACGTAACGGGTCGGTGTACTTTGAAAGCCTGTATCTCATAACAATAACAACAAAACAACAAAGAAAACAAAAAAAAATGAAAGAAACTCATAATCGACTGAACATAAAGCTAACTATCATCAGCATTTTCTATTTCAAACATTAGTGGTTGGTCAGTTTTCCAGAATCATACAAATCAGGACAGTAAAAACAAAAGTAAGACAGCTATTCTATACAATGGTCCAAATCTCCCGGGTTCAACTTCCATCGATCCACTCGTGAGGTCAGCTGCTGAAGTCATCATCTGAAGGCAATGGTACAGTGCCCGATCGGTGAGGAGAATCAGATCCAATCACCTTTGTATTCTGCTGATTGCTCGCTTCAGCAGTCGCAACTACGGGACTTCCATGTCGGGCCATGAAAGTTGCACCCGAGGATTCTCCAACATGAAAACCGGTATCATATGCACCACTCGAGTGACGATCTCCTCTAGAAACCACCCGAGTAGCTTGTGATGCGACGTCCTCATCGCTAGAGCCACCACATGGGGGAAGATCTACCCCCAATTTCTCACCAATACGGGATAAACAAGTGACTAAATAACTCTTTAAGCCCTTCACCCGTTTCGACTGCCTGGCTTGTTCTCTTCTGATTTCTTCCAAATCTGCAGTTAATCTCTTTATCGAATCTGCAAGCTCCTGATTTAGTCCGGCCTGCTCTCGAGCTTGCTCTTGCTCCTCACCCTGCTGGGTTCTATCTCTGGCTCTTGTTGGTCGATAGACACATCTGGTATGTGAAACCTCTACCTCCGCAAAACACTCTTAGGGAGAGAGGTGCTCCTTCCACAACTGTCCCTGGGAGCCCGGGTTGGAAAAACACCGTAGTTTTTCAAAATACGAGTAATCCAAGAGCCGAAAAAAACCTTATGGTGCCCCAGATCGCATTGTTTTTTCAAACACCAAACAGCTGCTAATCCGACATTAACCCGAGTACCTGTAATCATACTCCACAGTTGGTACAGGTCTGAAGCATTCACAACCCCTTGAGAATCACCTCTACCAGTTGTTGAGCGGGCCAGAATGTAATGGAGTACACGCACTGCAGGATCCCTTAAATGGCTCCCCTTTGATTTGGAAGGGTCATATCTACCGGTTCCCATACTATTCCACACTCCATGCTACAGTAAGCCCCTAGGAAAGGCATCAGGAAGCTACGCAAATTCATCGGAGTTGATAAACTCCTCGTCATAAATACCCAAACACTTGATAAAGTTTCTCATTTCAACACGGTGGTAACTCCCTTGGCAGTAGAAGGAGACCACATTATCAAGTTGGGTATGCCGGCCAAAACTAAGTTTGAATGTAGCTACAAAATCATAACTTAGCGAAGAGTACACGTCCTCCTCAATGCTCAGAAGTGCCTTCCAAGCGGGATCGTTCAAGAAATAATCAAATCGTTCCACTAACCCATACTTAGCTAGCACTTCCCAATCAACTACTACATTAGGCATAAATGTCTTCTTTTCGCGCACCATATCATACTTACCTTCGTCCTTGCTCCGCAAGTTAGGAGGGTAGCGTCGGGTGGACCTAGAGGAACCACAAGTTGAACGGGGTTGGGCGTTTTTGCATGCCACGGTCTTAGTCCTCGGCATTTTGACTACACCACGCTGGAGAAATCTGGACAGAGTGATGAATGACGTTCTTCAACAGAGAGGGAAGGAGAAGGAACGAAGACGCAGAGAGAGGTGATGTGGGAATGAAGAGAGAATTGAAGAGAAGGGGTTTTATGTCTGGAAACGTGCGAGCCCTAAAAGGTTATTGACGACACGGCTTAAAATCTGGGCGTTTCACTAGCCGTGCTATCTACTGATCTAATTAAAAGAGCAAGAAAAAGTCTTATCTTCTGGCACGGCTTATGGCACGGCTTGTGACTTAGCCGTGCCTTTAACCGTGATATCCACTGCTCATATAAGAAAAAAAAATTCTTACCTCGTGGCACGGCTTGTGGCATGGACGTGCCTGTAACCGTGTCATCTCCTGGACTGAAACACTTTTCACAAATGCAAAAAATACCCTTTGGTGTGAATTAGACCATATCGTACCCTATTTGTTAAAATCTTACTTGCAAAACTACCACTAACAAATGCAATGATGATGACAGTAAAAAGAAAAGAAAAAAAAAACTAACCTAATAGATGCATGGGTTGCCTCCCAGCCAGCGCTTTTGTTTAACGTCGTTGGCTCGACCAAAAGAATAAATGATGAACTTAACCAGGATCTTCAATAGAGGGCTTCAATCTGGTAAAATCTCCTGCATCAATATTCTTCCTCTCTGTTGTTATTCCAAGTTCATCTTTGCCATCAAGATGAGTCAACATTTCTTGTATTACACCATCTTCTGTCTCTTCAATATTGCATACTCTCAAACTCAACTCTAATGGATCCTTGCATAAGATATCGTCCACAACGGTATTGGCTACAGCGATTGCATAACAAGTATCATCAGAATCTACCGATTTCTTCATCACAGCTGGGGTTTGTATCACTAACTCGCCTCCCCCAATGTGCAGCACTAATCGGCCCTCAGCCACATCAATGTTTGCTCGGGCTGTGGCTAAAAAGGGGCGTCCTAAGATCAAAGGAACGTCAGTGTCGACATCCATGTCCAAGATCACAAAATCAACCGGGAAGATAAAAGTTTCTACTTTTACTAACACATCTTCAATAACCCCTCTAGGAAACTTCACTGATCGATCTGCCCATTGAAGGCTCATCCGTGTAGGCTTTGGCTCACCTAATCCCAGCTTTTGAAAAAGGGAATATGGCATCAAGTTTATGCTAGCCCCTTTGATCTGCTAATGCTTTTTCTACGGTAAATTACCAATGGAACATGGTATGGTGAAACTTCCTGGGTCTTTCAATTTCTTTGGAAGCTTGTTTAGTAAAATTGCAGAACAATTTGCACCAATTGTTGCAGTGGAGATCTCTTCCATCTTTCTCTTATTAGATAGTAAATCTTTCAAGAACTTGGCATACCGGGGCATCTGAGAAAGGGCTTCCACAAGTGGTAAGTTGATATGTAACTGTTTGAACACATCAAAAAACTTACCGAAATGTTCCCGATCCTTGTCATTCCGCAGCCTAGCAGGATATGGCAATGAGGGTTTATAAGGTTGGACGATAGGTGACTTCTCAGTTTCCAAGTCTTTTTTTCTTTCCTCTATAACTCTGCCCTTTTCTGCTTTCTTAGTAGTTTTGCCTTTATCAACAGTCTCCTTCCCCTTCCTACTAAGAGAGGTTTCCCCACACTTGTCTGATTTCACTTCCTTTCCACTCCTAAGAGTTACTACCTTCACGTGTTCCCTTGGGTTGGTCTCTGTATTTCCAGGAAGAGACCCTTGCGGTCGCTCAACAAGCGCTTTAGAAATCTGCCCCATCTGGTTCTCCAAGTTGTGAATTGAAGCTTCATGATTCCTTAGAGCGGCCTCAGTGGATTGATGGCGTTGCTCTGACGCTTGAATGAATTTCGCAATCATATCCTCAAGGCTGGATTTCTTTTCTTGGAAGGGAGGTGGAGCTGGTCTTTGGAATCCTGGAGCAGGTGCATTACCCCTTTGAGATTGCTGATTACTCCAGGAGAAGTTGGGATGATTACACCACCCTGGATTATATGTGTTGCTATAAGGATTGTTCTGTGGTATTGTGGGATTCCCTACATACTCAACACGTTCTGTCACATCAGATACCACATTGTTGGAATGAGGTTCAATTGAGCAGTATTGGTATGGTGGAGATAGAGTCATCCCTTCAACTTTTGAAGCGAGTGCATCTACCTTTGCTGCAATTGCTGTTATCAAATCGACTTCATATATGCCCGTTGCTCTGTGCTTTTGTCTACCATGGCTCCATTGGTGATTTTTTTTTGGCCATGTTCTCAAACAAACTCAACGACTCCTCCGGCGTTTTCACATTTAAAGTGCCCCACTGCAGCATCAATTGTCTGCCGAGTTGCATAGTCAAGTCCGTTATAAAAGGTGGAAACTTGCAGCCAATTAGGCATTTGGTGATGTGGACACCTCCTAAGAAGATCCTTAAATCTAATCCATGCTTCATGTAGGGGCTCGTGATCTAGTTGGATGAATGATGTGATATCATTTCTCAACTTGGCAGTTTTCGATGGTGGGAAATAATAGTCCAGGAAAGTCTCCGCCATCTGGGTCCAAGTGGTGATGGAATCCCGGTTTAGTGAACTAAACCACTGCCTTGCTTTCCCCCGGAGAGTAAAAGGAAAAAGTCGCAATTTCAGTGCATCCTCAGATACTCCGTTTTGCTTGACAGTTGCACAAATATCCAAGAACATCTGAATGTGCGCATGAGGATCCTCGTCAGACAAACCATCAAACTGGCATTGGTTGTGAATCATATGCATTGTAGAGGCCTTGATTTCGAAGTTGTTGGCTTCTATTGCTGGTTGCACAATACACGACCAGTGCTGCTTAGAGTAGGACGAGTGTATTCAACCATCGTTCTTCGTTCATCCGCCATTAGCCCAGTTTCTCTTAATCGCCTTCTAAAGGTTTGGTCAATTTCAGGATCAAAGTCAAGAAGCTTAGATGAAGAGCTCCTTGTCATAAACCGTGACAGACAAACTATGAACTTAATTTCTTAACAAATTTGAATGAAAGCACGAACGAAATTAAAGTAAATAACAAAAATAAAAATAAAAATAAATAAATAAATATATATATATATATAGTTAAAGTAGTAGGTGTCAAGTTTTCCTAATATTACAAGTCCTCGGCAACGGCGCCAAAACATTTGATGGGACGATCTGACCGTTCTAACAAGTTTAAACCTCTACTCAATCCTAGCTTACGATCAGTTCTCAGGCAAGTGTACCTATCGACTAGCAGTATAGCATAGGAGTATAGGTATCGATCCCACAAAGACTTATAAGTACTAGTACTAACGATTCTCCTACTATCTAACTTCTCACTATTGATGATCTCAACTATCCTAATTATTGCCTAAACCTGAAAGAAACAAATAAAATGAACAAAGTAAATGTAATCAAACACTCCCTTAATTAATTCAATGATCTAAACATACCTTGCCCAAGATCCACCCCTAATTCTCATGTAGCTTTTAATCAATTCCACACTATCCAATGATTAATATCCAAACTTTGATCTGCGGAGTTTCTTACACTAGATTAGAGTCTTTCTCAAGATCAATAATCCCTAATCCTAATTAAGCCAATTAAGATCTCTCTTCAATTAACATAATCAAGATTGCATTAGGATCCTAGGACTCTCAATTGAACCAGACCGCAATGACCTCGTTCAATACAGAAGACCTCCTATAACCTATCTCTAGGATTACAAGGAGTCTTTTTATTCATGCAAGATCTACTCTATTACCGATTTCTCAATCTTAATAACAGAGATATAATTCCATCCTAATATTGCGCACATATCAAGATGAATAAACTATAATTGCAACATGAAACAAACTCAAAGAATAGAATTAAATTATTGAACATAACATCAACAATTCTGTCACATGATACTCAGGGGTTTCTCAAGGGAATGGGTATGAAACAATTAGCCACTCATGAATCTGATAAGAAGAGCAAAACATAAAATAATTGAGTCCATAAAGAAAATTCGAACATGAAATATCTTGGCTTCCAATCCGAAACTATTCTGGCAACAGCTCCTGGCAGCAGCTTCTCTTCTCTAGGGTTTCTCTCATGCCGCCTCTTCCCTTTTCTCATTAGGGTTGTTCTATTTATACTTCTTGAGGCATGGCCGAGCATCTTCAACTGGAAAGATACGATTCTATCTTTCCTTTTCCAAGTGAATCTCGTCAAGTGAATAACGGTCGCCTGGCACGCCTAACGACACGGCCAGATTTCAAACCGTGTCTACCTCTGGTCGAAAATATGTAACTCCTCAATCTTGATCAGTGTTTGGACACGGCTAGACTATAAACCGTGCCAAGTTTGGAGCTTTCCACGTCTTCACAGCATATGCCACGGCTTCAAACACACCCATATCACAAGCCGTGCTTCCTTTCCAAGTGATGCTTTCATCTTCAGGTGCGCCCACGGTTCATGACACGGCCGTGGCCTTCCACGTGTTGTCCATGAGTAACTTTAACTTGATCTTTTAAGCTTCAATTATGCTCCTTTTGTGATCTTTCTCCTTCTCTTTGGTATTATACCCTGAAACATATATTTATCTATTAAATACCGAATCCGCATTGATTTTATTCAAAAGATTATACAAATTCATCATTAATGCCCATGATTTACCAAGGTTAATTTACTCTTATCACTGTCTCACAACATTAGCTAGCTATTGTGGAACCCTCAGGTGGTGAGGAAGGGCAAACAGAGCAAGTGGATTATTTAGGAAACCCAATTCGGCCCCAAAACAATCCATATAGCAATACTTATAAACCAAGATGGAGAAATCACCCAAATTTTTCTTAGACTAACAACAGTAATATTCAGAAGGGTAATCCGAATCCTCCACCAGGTTATCAGAGGCCAATGGTCCAGAGTTCCAAATCGCCACTTGAAGATCTCCTCACAAAATTCATCAACGATTCAGAAGACAGATAGAAGTCCTTAGATTTGATTATGAAAAATCAAGACTCGACTCTAAGGAATCATGAGGCATCAATACACAATCTTGAAAACTAGGTCGGTTAGATAGCTAAGCTTCTGCCAGAGAGATCTCAAGGTTCACTACCGGGAAACACGGAAACCAACCCTAGAGAACATGTTAAAGCTGTCACATTACGAAGTGGTAAGGAACTACAACCAAAGGTTCAAGAAGAAGAGAGTCAGGTGACTGAACCAGCAAAGGAACAAGTAGTTCTCAAAGAAGGGGGAAAGCATTCAGAAAAATCACCTAAAGAGAAATCATCACCTCCACTAATCCCAGAGTACAAGCCCAATATTCCTTATCTAGCACGACTCAAGAAGGATAGAACAGATGAGCACTATGGCAGATTTTTAGAGATATTCAAGCAATTGCATATCAACCTTCCACTGGATGAGGCATTATCACAAATGCCACAATATGCAAAATTTTTGAAAGAGTTGCTATTGAACAAAAGGAAACTTGAAGAGTTCTCCACTGTAACTTAAGGAGGAGAATGCTCTACGGTAATTCAAAACAAACGCCCAAAGAAGTTAAAAGATCCTAGGAGCTTTACCATCCTTGCCTGATAGGAATTTATCTGAAGACCGGGCATTGGCAATTTGGAGCCAGCATATTTGATGCCATACAAGATGTTCCAGAAATTGGGTATTAGAGAGCCAAAACCGACCAAAATGAGTCTTCAGTTAGCCGATCGATCTATTAAATTCCCGAGAGGAGTAGTTGAAGATCTATTAGTGAAGGTGCAGGACTTCATCTTCCCAACGGATTTCGTCATCCTTAACATGGAAGCAGATGTGGAGGTCCTTCTTATATTGGGGAGGCCATTTTTGGCTACTACTAAAGCCATAATTGATGTTGGGGATGGGAAGTTAGTGTTAAGAGTGGGAAATGAAGAGGTCATAGTGAAAATGCCTGACGTCCTTAAACAAAGCCTACACCATGATGATACATGCTATGCAATCGACTACCTCGACTTCGCAGTTTCGGATTCATTGCAAGACCTATTGATTGGTGATGCATTGGAATTGTGTTTGATGAATGGGGAGAAAGAGCAACATGAAAATATGGCGATTAGAGCAGTTGTCAATCAACTTAATAATAATCCTGAGTTGAGAGAAGAAAGAAGCTTTGAAGGTATGAATAGATCCATCATTCAGAGATCAAAACCTTCAATTGAGGAACCACCTGAGCTAGAATTGAAACAACTGCCAGACTACCTTCAATATGCATTTTTGGAAGAAGATTCTAAACTTCCAGTCATAATTGCATCAAATCTGGATCGAGATCAGCAGGAAAGGTTATTGCATGTCCTGGGGCAACACAAGAAAGCAATTGCATGGAAAATTGCAGATATAAAGGGGATTAGCCCATCGTTTTGTATACACAAAATTTTGATGGAAGATTGTGTCAAGCTAGTGGTACAACCGCAACGCCGACTTAATACAAATATGAGAGATGTTGTAAAAAAGGAAGTCATCAAATTGCTTGATGCGGGAATGATCTACCCGATTTCTGATAGCTCATAGGTGAGCCCCATTCAAGAAGTTCCGAAGAAAGGCGGTATGACAGTGGTACCGAATGAAAAAAATGAACTCATCCCGATGAGAACTATCACTGGATGGAGAGTTTGTATAGATTACCGCAAGCTAAATGATGCAACTCTAAAGGATCATTTTCCTCTTCCATTTGTGGACCAAATGCTTGAAAGGTTAGCTGGTCATGCATATTACTGTTTCCTCGATGGGATGTCTGGATATTTTCAGATTCCTATCACACCCGAAGACTAGGAAAAGACGACATTCACATGCCCTTTTGGAACCTTCGCTTATCGACGCATGCCTTTCGGATTATGCAACGCTCCGGCCACCTTTCAGTGATGCATGATGGCTATTTTTGAGGATATGGTAGGAGACAAGATGGAAGTATACATTGATGATTTTTCTATTTTCGGGAATTCTTTTGATGAGTGTCTACACCATCTTGAGTTAGTGTTGCAATGTTGTGAAGATACTAACCTGGTCTTAAATTTGGAGAAGTGTCATTTTATGGCAAAAGAAGGTATTGTTTTGGGTTAGAAAATCTCCAAGAAAGGCATTTTCAAGGTGAATGGCCAAAGGCTTAAGCATTACTTTGGGGACTAAACAGTTTTGGAAGAAAAGGAGGAGCTGAACCTCATTCTCATCTCCATTTGAGCTCCACCGATTCATTACGTCGAGCTAACGACGTTAAAGAACAGCGCTTCTTGGGAGGCAACCCATGTTGTTTAGGTAAGTTTTCTTCTTTACTCTTTACTTTCTTTATTATCACCCATTGTTTTGGAGTAACTTTTGTAGGACAGCAAGCTATAGAGGGGCTAACCAAGTTTGGATTCTATGAAAGTCACCTTAATAGAGCTTCTTTTAAGCTCTAAGTGTGGGGAAATTCAGGATGGGAGATCTTTTCAAGGGAATGCAAGATGAAGTGATGACAGGTATGTACTTTGATCTGCACAACCGGGTACATTATTGGTGTATCGGTTTTTCACACATTCCAGAGGGTGTCTAAATTGACTTTGCAATACAAAAGGGGAATACATTATGGTGTACCCTCCCGTGCACTTCAAAATATGCTCATTGTGTACATATTAGAGATACACGAATAAGGTACACACTCGTGTACCTGGTCGTGTATTTGACCCACAAAAGGCACAATTCGATACACGAACAAGGTATACACTCGTGTACCTAGTCGTGTATCTGACCCACAGAACACCCCCTTTATATACACGAACAAGGTACACACTCGTGTACCTGGTCGTGTATTTGACTCATAGAATGCTCTCCCATGGTACACGAACAAGGTACACGCTCGTGTACCTGGTCGTGTATCTAACCCACAAAATGCTCTCCCACGATACACGAACAAGGTACACGCTCGTGTACCATTGTTGTTAGTGAGTTATTAGTTTTAAGATTAGAGTAATTAAGTTTCAACCAACATATTTAAGCGTCGGTTAGATAATAGGAACGGAGTTAGTACTAGTAGTTGGTGTATCTCTGAGGGACGACCTTGTGCTTACTCGCTATATTACGCTACGATAGGTGCGCTTGCCTATTGCTTCGTAGTAAGATTAAGAACAAGAATTCAATTTATTAAAACTACGATTGGCAACGATCAACGGGGTGACAACTCACACCATCGCATGGTGAGGGTTGCTTGCTCCTATGTTAACAACATGTCAAATGTTTTCCTATTTCTAATGTAACGTAAACTAATTGATTAATAAAACATCTGTTACCTCTCGATCCCAGACTGCTTGTGATCAATGACTGACCTGCTGCATCAAGACTGAAGGATTAAAAGGTCTAGGATCCATCTATTTTGCAAAACCGTATAAATAATTTAGATTCACAACCAATACAAATTTTTTCACTAATTAATTTTATAGCAATTAAATAATGATATATTAACAACTAATTCCCTTTGATTAACGGATAATTAATAACTAGTTAATTTTATAACTCAGTCTACGAAAACATATAAATAATCCCAGCTCACAACAAAAACAAAATATTTTACTATTTACGTTTACAGTACTTAATCAACCACATATTCACAACTAATCACCTTTAATTAATGGATAATTACTAACCACTTACTCTTATGACTAATTTTACTAAACCATACAAATAATTTACATTTGCAACCAATACAATTTTTCACTAATTAATTTTATAGTAATTAATTAACGATATATTAATAATTAATTTCCTTTGATTAACGGATAATTAATAATTAATTAATTTTATAATTTAGTCTACAAAAGCAACAAATACATAATATTTCACTAATAACTTTTACAATAATTAATTAACCACATATTAACAACTAATCACTTTTAATTAACGGATAATTACTAACTACTTACTCTTATAACTAATTTTATTAAACCATACAAATATTTTACATTTCCACCCAATACAAAATTTTTCACTAATTAATTTCATAGTATTTAATTAACAATATATTAGTGACTAATCCCCTTTCATAGATGGATAATAATAACTAATTAATTTTATAACTCATTTTGCAAAACCATACAAATATTTTCACTTTGCAACAAATACAAAATTTTTCACTAATTAATTTACAACAATATTAAGACTAATCATATTTAATTAACGGATAATTATCATCTACTTACTTTTATGACTGATTTTACTAAACTATACACATATTTTACATTTCTCCCAATACAAAATTTTTCGTTAATTAATTTCTTAGAAATTAATTAATAATATCTTAACGACTAATCACTACTAATTAACAATTAATTAACAATAACTTAATTTATGTTTACAAAAATACATCATTATAACATATATACATAATTCATTTACTAATGTTAATTAATTACTAATTAATAGTTAATTAAAAATAACTACTACTTCAATAAAATTTATGCAATATATATATTTACATGTCATAAAATTTATGTAGTATACTACTTCAATAAAAACAATTAAAATTAAATATTTTCTTAAGAATAAAGACCATGATCTTAATGAAGATATTTTCACACACATATTTGAGTAGATTAAAACCTACGTAAAACACAAATTGTGAAAACAAAAATTTGCAGAGTGAAGTTTTGTTTTTAGAGGAAATTCAAAAATCGAAATGTGAAATGTGAACATATGAACTGAATTGAGAATTCGTATTTATATTTGAAAGTGAGTGTAAATTTTTTCCTATATGTTACTGTATCACTTTTAAGTTTGCAGGTATACTTTTACAATAATTTTATAGGTTTGCAGACATACTTTATAATAATTTCATAGGTTTGCAGAAACTTTATAGGTTTACAGTGTTAGAAGTTTTCTAGGTTTGTAGCGTAAGGTTCAAAATATATATATATATATATTTGTATTGAAGGTGTAGACTAGGTCTGCGCCTTCATCCTCATTTTTTTTAACATTAAAGTTACATACAGAATCTGCGACTTCACAACCTATTTTAATAATACGTTTTACAGGTACAATATTTACGTAATTTTTTTTTAAATGCAATATTTAAATATGTTACCCAAAAGCTTTTTAATATCCACTAACTATTTGTTCACAATCCCTTACATTCTATTCAACATCCTATAAATGGTTTAAGACTTTTCTCATAGGAAGCCTTCACAGAGTCGTCGATCCTCTAAGCCTTGCACGTTTCCATCACCTCTACCTAATAAAAGGTAATTGGGAGTATGGATATAGTGGAATTGTAATTATGGTAAGAGATAATGGTGTGTACACTAAACGGGTGAATATGGGTTAATGTAATAATAGATAAATTGATTTTCTCCGAATACAGAGCTAAACCTTTACCAAATACAGTAAGGTTAATTGCTTCTAAATACAGAAAACTACAAACACAAATTAGGAATAATATATATATATATTCTATTTGTTTTCGATTGATGATTAGTATAATATTTATACAAAAAAATTTGCTAGTCTTTCCCATGACTCAAAAAGAAACATCTAAAACTTCTATAGCCTACTAGAGCCTTCTAGCTTACTCTAGCACATGCTTTTTTTTCTTTGTATTTTCTATTTTTATATTTTTTTATGATAATATTTGTAAATTCTAAAATTTAGTTACAATTACTAGTAAAGCCTAACCATTTTAAGCCTAATTTGCAATGAACCATTCAAAAACCATAAGGGATAACCTAATTTCCCATGTGATATTCCTTAATAACTTGATTTTTGTAATTTAGGGTTGTCATGTGACATAATGGTCGACTACTAACCTTAAAATGCATCATCTCTATTGCAGTAGATAACAACAAAAATTTACTACATCACAAATAGACCTTACATTTGGCTTTTTTAAACAAAACACTCCACTTATCCATGTCAATTTTATCTCCTCCATTATCCTCTAAGAAATCATCTTTAGAATCAAAATTACTATATGCCAAATCATCTAGTATCTGACAGTTCACATCATCCTCAAATCTAAGGCCATTATCTAATACGACTTATTTTGGTGTCGATGGATCTCACACATCTTCCTCATTGTTAATAAACCTAAAGCTATTCAAACACGAGGATATATGCTCCCACCTCTCAACATGTGTTGTCTCCCTAGGAATATCCAAGTAGTATAAGACTATGCCACTCCTTGATAGATTAGATGAACCTGAATAGCCTCAATAGCCATTCCTTGATGGATTGACAAGGACAAAGGATAAATCCATCTGAATCCCTATAATGTTGCATGACTACTTCAAGGAAACTCTATACCCCTTCGATATACTCCAAAGAAGTATGATCATAGGTCATATGCCACCTCCTTCCACTCATCATAAACATCTAACAACCAATATTATATTTGGTTAATTTTATTTTCCATAAATCTCAATGTGTTCATTTTAATACAATTGCCAACACTCAATAGAATAATCTAATCTAAGCTACTAAGTGAATCCTTTTTACTATTCTTCATTTTTGTTTTAAAGGCTTACACCAAATCTTTATAAAAATTGGTGTTCATTTTAAACAAGATAGAAAACCCCATGAATGCCCTTCCTCTTTCATCTACCCATGTGTGATAATAGAGAGATAGAGCGATAGAGAATAGACAATACTTATGTCAATGAAGTTGCTCTCCACTAGTAGTGGTTAAAAGTATCAATTTTGTCTAAAATGAAACACAAAAAAATAAAAAATAAAAATTTTTGTATAAATATCTAATCATATCCAATATCTGTAAACATCAATGGGAAATAATGATAATAGACAATGCAATGAACCCAAATCGTAGTCCTAACAAAGTTTTTTTTTTCTTTGATTACTTTTGAAGAGAATCAAACCCAAATTGTAATCCTTATAAAAGCTTTTGTTTTTTTTTCTCCAATGACTTGCAAAGGGCATTGCACGACGAGAAATGGTATTTTTATATGACTCCCAAACATTGTTGCAAAGCAGTATAATAGAGGAGTGTAAACACCCCATTTTTGCTTCCCCATGTAGATAATAATAATAATAAAAAGGGGGAACCTAGTTTATGAGATAGCAAAAATTTAATGAAAAAAATAATAAATATAGTAATATTAAGTAACAAAAATAATAATAAAAAAATTTTCAACGTGATTAAGGAAATGTAAGTCTCTAAATCAAGCTCGAGAATTTCAAATCAATAGAAAATTAATTGAGGACAATAGCTTATATGCAAATTCGTTACATATAATAAACAGAAAAAGGACCAGCATAGCTAGTCTACCCATGCACCTCAAACAATTAAGCAAAGCATGGTCATGCATTCGAGACTCTTAGGATGCACATCGAAATTTTTGTTAGCTGAGAAGAAAAGGCTACTATGTGGCAGCATTTCATTAGCAGGGAAAATCACGTGCTAGGCACATGATCGTCTTCTCTAGCGGGATGGCGATTAAGAATAGAAAAGAGAGAAAATCGCGAGCAAATTCCGGTGGATCAAGACATTTTTTTAAATCTTTTCATATTATAACAAAAGAAAATTGATAAATCACAAAAATGAGTCTAATCTAAAGGATTGGCATCAATTTTTTTTCAAATCTCGGGAAGATAAAAACAAACCCAACCGCGAATTTCATTCAAACTCATCCACCTCGGTTGTGTCTAGGCCTATAAATAAGGCCGATTCTTGAGCAGAAGAAAAAAGAGGAGGAAAAAGGGAGAGCAAAAAGAAAAAGAACGAAGAAGAAAAATAGCATTGAGTAAACACCAACTGCTACACCGTAACCCCTCCTACGGCCGTTGTTCTTTCTGTTGTTAACACTGCAAACCACCTGAACTTAACTGACTTCCACGCTAGCTCGCGCCTACGAAGCATCCTAACTCCTCGCCTCACATCGCCACTCGCTAGAGCACGTACAGTTGACTGAGTCTGTGATGAACTCATTAGCCCTCAACCTAAATCGAACCGAGTTGACCTGACCCAATCCAAACCCACCGACCCGTGTTCAGGTGAGTGAGGTTCATACATTATTATATTATTATTAGTAGTATTTTAGTTAATAAGTAAATATATATATATAATAAAAAATAATAATAACGATAAAAGGCATACATTCTTAGAAAATTTTCTTTTTCTTTTGTTATTGATAAAATAATAATAAATCTTAATAAATGAGAATTAGGTTTGGAATTTCTCTTTCTTTTAATTTTTTTTTTTTGAAGTTAAGATATGATCTTTCTTCAAAAAACAATAAGAAATGTTTTGTCACTTAAGAAGTAATGATTTTCGTGAAATAAAAAAAAAACAATTGGAATTTTCAAAAATTATTACTATTATTTTTTCTTCAAAATCAGGAAATAAGGATTAGAATTTTCTTAAAAATATATATATAATAAAATTTTCTAAATGGTAATAAATGTAAACCTGGTTTGTTTTGTTTTTTATTAAATCAAAGCACTAAAGTTTTTTATAAATAAGCAAACTATAACTTGTTGGATCCCAAATAGTGAGTATATAGGCACCCTTTTGGGGAAACTCTGAAAAATAAAAAAAAATTAAATCATTATTATTATAATCATTATTTTGTTTTTATATTTTTTTAGTATTTTCTTTTATGCTAAAAAAAGATATCATGAAATAAAAATATAATTCAAATTTTAGAAAGTTAAGGTGATAACTTTTGGGTTTTAATAGGATAGCCTCCAAGTCAAGAATCTTTGGCTTTTCTATTTTTTTTTTTAAAAAAAAAACGGTTTCGTTGACTAGGGTTTAAGTTAGAATTAATCTGCTCAATTAATTCTAACTTAACAAGTTTTCCTAACCTAGTTGGTTGGCAACTCCAAATAAATAATAAAAATAAAAAAGTTTTTTCTTAGTTCAAGTCGATGATATATATTAGATGGGCATAGGATCTAATGTGAATCTAATTAGGAAAATAATAATAAAAATTAAATTAGACTCGATAGGATAGCAACTCCATTGGGGAGATTTAGTAGGCTAGCCACCTAAGTCTTCTGAAATTACATTTTATTTTAGATGTCTTTAATTGGCATTCTTTCTATAAAATTTATTCTTACTAATGTTTGTACTTTCTAGTGACATAGGGATTTGATAAATTTAGCCTTTATTGAGTTTTCATGCATGTGATTATGTGATTAGATACGATCAAACCTAAGCCGTTTAGGACCTTAGGACGGGAAGCCATTGTGTAAGTTTCGAGTGAAGTGAAGTAATCACGGCTCAGGGCTAATTAGACTACCCCACCCAATGCTTTGATATGGCCTAAGATCCATTTCTTCAAAAATGTGGGAGGCCATAAAGCTTGGAAACCTTTAGAACCCATCTCTTTGCATACATGACATTATGAATCGGAAAATTATTAACGATTATGTATCTTGTTAAAAAAAAAAATTTGCACTTTAGAGTTTTGATGTAATTTCTTTTTTGTAAACATTTCCCGTAAAAGAATTATTATCATGGTGATTGTGTATTTTTCATTACAAATTTGTAAAAATATTTATTTATAATGTAGAAATTTTCATTTTGTAACTCTACTAGATGGCTAGTGCTGTAATTGACCGTCTTCTTTACAAAGAGAATCGTGTTTGCAAGCCTCTGGATCCTAAGTTGATACTAGACCATTGGCTCACTCTATATACTCTTAAAGAATAGACCTTCATCCAAGACAAAGTAGGGCCCTTCCTTTCACTAATGAAAATGGATGTCAACCTACCTTTGATTCGGGTTGTATTACACTTTTAGGAGCTTGAGCCCATGGCTTTCTTCAATGGGCCACATGAGATCACCCCAACCATGGAAAAGTATGCCTAGCTTCTCCAGGCCCCTCCACTTTCCAATGGGATATATGTGCCAGATTTAGAGGCTAGGCTAGCCAGCATATTCAACAAACTTTTGGGGGTTCGTAGAGCGGTGATTAACCGAGCATTGGAAAATAGCAATGGGTACTGTCTTCGAATGGATGATTTAGAGACTTTGTTTGTAGTGCAATTCGATGAGGGAAGTAAGAAAGATATCCTATGTGGAAACCCTAAAAACTTCAGATAAAGATAGGTCTATGCTTTCATCTTAACAACGTTTGCAACTATTCTTTTTCTGACTAGGCTTTTCTACTTTCATTATAGAGCCGCAAAATTGGTATCTAGTTCTTGGAAGGAAAATATTACATCTCGGCCCTTTTAGCTAGCAGATTCAAAATTTGAATTTTATAAAGAAAAAGGGTTATGGAATCCTCTACTCCAATATTAATCTTATTCTGATCTGGTTTATAAGCCATCTCAAATGTTTTGGGCTAAACATGGTTAGAAGGTCACTAGCCCCACAGGTGGACCTTATAGATTCATGTGTAGAAAGGATGAAGCTACCGATGACCTTCTTAGCCATAGTTAGGTTGAAGTACTCAAGGGTTTTAATGCTGAAGACATTCTGTAGACTGACAGATGGAGCTACTACAATTTGATTATTCTAATGTGTAGAAGCTTTCAAGTCGTTCCATTGATTGGGCTTAATTGGTTTACAAGCTATTATCCAAATTCAGTGGTCTATCAATTTGGCACCATTTAACACATAGTTCACAAGCCCTCATTAGAAAGGGTCACGGTTGAATTTCAGGACCCAAACATGTTAGTAGCTAACAAAACCGCCAAGCTGGTAGAGGTAAAGGCCCTATAGGAGGCTTAAATTGAGATCCATAATATCGACCTCGGGGAATTAGATGGTGAAGTTGGAAAACACCAAGCTACCAGGGATTTTATCATCAATCAATTATAAGAGATGGGCGAAAGGATGTACCATGCTCTTGATGTCACTTAGCCTACACTAGGTAACCCAAGCTTAGAAATGAAAACTTATATGGAGCAGGTGAGAGTTTGGATAGAAGTCCATTTTGAAACCACAAAGAGTAAGAAAGACATATGCAATAATAGATTCAAGGAATCTGATTAGAGGAATAAGGCACTTGAAGCCCAGTTAAGGAAAACCCAAGTAAGGGTTAAAACACTAGAAGTTGCTAAAGATGCTGAGAAGAAAAAGAAAGATTCAACGCCTACCTAACAAAAGAAGATGAAGCTCTGAAGTTAGGAGGAATTAGATCATAGGATTTCTTTCTTTTAAATGTTTTGAATGAAGCATTGAACTCCAAAGTTTGAAATATTAATAAAATTCTAGTATTATTACATCATTAATTAAGTGCTGGTTCTTTCACATCTGTTTGTGATATATGTATCATCCCCATTCATTTCTTTTTTTTTAATAGAAATCGAGTCTGACTTTCCAAGTATCAAAGATAACTCCTAAACAACCAAACCCTCTGAGAAGTCCAATCAACACTCAATTTAGGACTAAAATGGCTAGCAGTGGCAACAACAACGGCAACAGTCATGTCAACAGTGGCAATAGTAACAAAATTAACATCTCCCCCGATCCAGGAATTGTATCATTTGAATAAACAGTCCAACAATTGACCACGTAAGTCCATTTCTTGACCGAGAGCATTAGTCTCCTTCGTATTATCCAGCTTGCTCAAGAGGAACATTCAAGAGCTCAAAAAGGAAAGGTAGTGGAAATTTAGCCACTAGAATATGAGGAAATTAACTCCCGACTCAATCCTGCATTTAAGTATAAACCAAAAACGATGATCAATATGGGCCAACTTCAAATGACGTAAAGAGGGAAATGGAAGATAGGCAAAAAGAAATAGAGAGGAAACTCTTCTAGCAATAAGCTAACAAGATAAAGACTTTAGAGGGTCTCAATAGTTTTGATCAAACTAGCATCATGAACTATTGGTATATGGTGTGGATGTTTATCCAGAAAAATTCAAGGTACCAGAGTTTGGGAAATATAACCACACCAGTTGTCATAAGATGCACACAAGGCTATATGTGCAAAAAATGAGTGAATATGCACAATATGACCAGCTCCTGGTCCAAACCTTTCAAGATAGCCTCACGGGCCCTGTTTTAACATAGTATGCATAACTAGATCTCAACCAAGTCAATACATGGGATAAATTGGCCCGTGTGTTTTATGAGCAATGCAAATTCAGCATTGAAGTTGCCCCTTTAATGCTGGATTCAGGGAGCCTTCAAAAGAAGCACAATGAATCCTTCAAAGATCATGCTCAGTGTTGGAGGGCTCAAGCTGCTAAGGTTTCTACTCTAATCTAAAAAAAAAGAGCTAACTTTTATTTTAACCAACACATTAGAGAAACCCTATTTCATACATCTAGTGGGATATACCTTATCTAGTTTCGCAGAAGTAGTGGTAGTAGGATGCATGATAGAGAATGCCATTACATCTAGAAAAGTCCAAACTACTGACTCTCTTAGAATTGCATCATCCTCAAGATTCATGGGGAATAATAAAGGTAAAGAAGCCATGGTCAGTATCGTTAACTCAAGCAGGAATAGCAAATTGGGATCTCACATGACTTTCCAAACAATGACCACCCCAATCCAACAACCACCGGTGAATCAAACTCAAGTTACCAAGGCTCCAAGACAATTCAATCCAATCTCTATCCTACTCAACTAGGTTTTCACTTAGTTATGAGTAGATAATTTGATTAGCTTCGAGATCCCCAACAACTGATATAAACCAAGGAATTTCGACCCCTGCCTCAAATGTGAGTATCATATGGGGCAAGAAGAACACTCTACCAACAAATGTTGGAGACTTCCGAAAAAAATCTAAGATTTGATCAATGCAAGAATAGTGTAGTTAGATTTCATTAATTCACCATCCCTGAACCTTAGCAACAATCTGCTACCCAATCACAATCCTATAATTAACATGATCATAGTCGAAGAGCTAGAACTTGGACTAAAAAGACTCTCTACTTCAACAAAACAAACAACAAACCATTTATAAAGCGACACCACTTGACTATCAAACTGTTAATTAGGAGAAAGCTTTAATAATAGAAGGGATCACTAGCTTAGGAAGAATCTACGATCCTAAAAACAGGGTCTCCACTGAAGAGCTAACCGCTGAGGTAGGAAAGGAAGAGGAAGAATCACAAAAATGATTAAATCAAGTGAGTATAAGATCATGGAACAACTTACTAAAGTCCCGGCCCAAATATCACTAATGGGCCTTCTTATATCATTTGAACCCAATCGAGAGGCACTCCTCATAGTACTTAGACAAGTCAAGTTGCTAGAGGGAATTGAAATAGAAAAATTGAGCTACATCACAAACTCGATCTTTATCATGGATCAGATATCCTTTTCGCCCGAAGAGTTAGGAGAAGATGGCAATCAGCACACCAAGCCACTTTTCATGGTGGTAAAATGCAACAATACAATAGTATCCCGAGTCCTCATAGACAACGGATCTCCTCTTAATGTATGCCCTCTAGCTACCCTCAACTTACTAGGGGTCAATATGAGCAACAATAAGCCAAACTTAATGGTAATCAGGGCCTTTGATGTTTCTAAGAGGGAAATCGTAGGAGAGATTGACTTGTCGATAGAGATCGGCCCACAAATTTTCAGTATCTCATTCCAAGTCCTCGACATCCTAAGGTCTTTTAATCTATTAATAGGGAGACCTTAGATACACATAGTAGGAGCCATACCTTCGAGCCTTCACCAAAAGGTTAATTCATATCAAATGGCCAAATAGTCACCGCGTTAGGTGAGCAAGATTATGCCATTTATAAGGAAACAACTGTACCTTACATTGGGGAAGATGGCCTTGAAAACTTTGGGCTCCAAATATTCGATGAGGTATGTATGGTCATTAAAGAAGAGACAAGTGAAGTGTGGCCCTGATTCAAGAAAAGACAGCAAGGGATGTTTGGGTTAGGGTATATCTCTACTCCGAGAGAAGAAATTCAAGCAATGTGCACTAAGGGCAAAAGGGGAGAGAGACTATATGATACCTAGATGGATTTTCCACCCCTTCGATAGTCTTTTTGTAGGCCAGTTAATACTCAAGATCTAGGAGCAATTCAAGCTAAGTTCAATAGCAGTGATTTATCAATAGAGACTTCGGTTCCTCACGTCTCCAGCTCATCTTTGGCTCTTAATAATTGGTTTTCCTATCCTCTTAATAGCACTAGGTCTGCTTTAGAATAAGGAGCAATCATAATTAAGATTTTCTTTTTTTATGTTTACATCCATCATTGTTCACTAAGACTCTTCGATAATGTTGAGCAATAAAATTACAAGTTATTTCAATTATGCCTCCTTCCTTTACTTATATACTTTCACTTCATTTTCCATACAGACTCGATATTCTTGATGAATGCTAGGGATATCTTACGCATGTAAATAATGAAAATATTGGTATCGCTTCCAACACTACTAAGTCAACTGTCAAAAACGATATTAGTGAACATGAAGCAATATAAGAGAGTTGGCAAAAATATGAACAAAGTAAAATTTTGATTGATGAGCCAATGGTGATAGTCAACTTAAGAATCAAAGAAGATCCCAAAAACCTTAAGATTAAAGATAATTTGAGTGATGAGCAAAAGCATGAGATAAGCAAGCTTCTAACTGAATATGCAGATGTGTTTGCTTTGTCGTATGAAGACATGCCAGGACTTGACTAATCAATAGTGGTTCACAAGCTGCCTGCAAGAGAAAATGTCAAACCTAAAAAGCAAAAGTTAAGAAGATTTAGGCCTGACATCTACTAAGATTAAAGAAGAGGTCAGGAAGCTACTAGAAGTCGGGTTTATTGAAGTATTAAACTATCCAGAATGGGTGGTGAACATAGTTCTCGTTTTAAAGAAAAACAGCAAAGTACGGGTATGGGTGGATTTCTGAGATTTGAACCAAGCAACACCAAACAACAACTTCCCTCTACCCCATATAGATGTCTTGGTAGATAATACAGTAAGAAGTCATCTCTTCTCATTTATGGATGGCTTAACGGGATATAATTAGAGAAAAATGGTAGAAGAAGATAAAACCAAGATGACCTTTATTATGACTTGGGTACCTTTTGTTATAAAGTCATGCCTTTAGGTTTAAAGAATGCTGGAGCAACATACCAAAGAGTAATAGTCGCAATACTTCATCACATGATGCATTGAGAAGTCGAAGTATATGTTGATGAGACGATAGCTAAATCCAAAGAACGAGAAAGCCATGAGGTTGTCTTAAGGAAACTATTCAAACGATTAAGAAAGTTTCTATTGAAGTTAAACCTAGAGAAATGCACCTTTGGGGTCACATCTAGTAAGTTGTTGAGGTTTATTATAAGTCGAGAAGGCATTAAAATCAACCCTAATAAAGTAAATGGCATACTAGAAATGCCTTCCGCACGTACCATCAAAGAGGTAAGAGGTTTAATGGGAAGTTTAAATTACATAGCTTGGTTCATCTCACAACTCACAAATAAAGGTTGCCCATTATTTCGGCTACTAAAAAAGAACGCTACCATGGAATGGGATAACAAATGCAAAGAGGCATTTAAGAAGATCATGGAATATCTTACGAACCCTCTAGTTTTAGTAGTCCCAAATCCAGGAAGGCCTTTATTCTTATATCTCATGATACTTCTCGAGTTGATGGGGTGTATACTAGGACAAAAAGATGAAAGAGGAAGGGAGTAGTCCATATACTATTTGAGTAAGAAATTCACGCAAGGGGAACAAAAGTATTTTGAAATAAAAAGAACCTGCTGTGCACTAGTTTCGGTCATGCATTGACTGAAATGGTATACTCTCTATTATCCCATTGAACTATTAATGAAACATGATCCCTTGAAATATTTAGTGGAGAAACCTGTTTTGTTGGGAAGAATTTCCAAATGGTAGATGCTCCTATCAGAATTTGACGTCACATATGTAACTCAAAATTCGATGAAGGGGCAGATATTAGCAGATCGGTTGGCAGAGTACCCAATCGAAGGAGATTTCTGATAATCACAAGCCTAGTTCCTAAATGAAAATACTGATGGTAGAGCGTGAGTTAGAAGAAGAATCCAAGATAGAAAGCATCCCAAATGGAAGATGTATTTTGATGGAGCTGCTCTAATATGTTTGGATGTGAAATTGGGGTAATGTTGATATCGCTAGAAGAATGCAGTTCCCCACATCAACGAGACTCGCATTCCCATATACATAAAATTGCAGAGTATGAAGCATGCATCCTAGGTCTCAAAATGGCCTACTATATGGAAATCCATAAGTTGAATGTATACGGAGATTCTTCGCTTATTATATACAAACACAAGGATAATACAAAACTAAAGACCCTAATTAGTGCCATACCACCAACACCTAATAGAAATGATAGAAGAATTTGAGGTGATCACCTTTACATACATCCCAAGGACTCAAAATCGGTTCGCAGATGCCCTCGCCACACTAGCATCTATGATTCAAGTAACATGAGAAACCGAAGTTCAGCCATTGAAGATAGGCCCGCCTATTGTCTAGTTATTGAAAAAATACAAGATGACAAGCTTTGCTACCATGATATCAAAACATTCCTCCAAGAAGGCAAATACCTTGAAATGGCTAACAAAAATGACCAAAAAACACTTAGAAGATTGGCAAGCCATTTTTTATTAAGCAGGTCTATACTTTATAAAAGGTAATTCGACACCATGTTGCTGAGATGTGTAGATAAAGAAGAGGTAGATAAACTAATGAAAGAAATACACGAAGGGGTATGTGCCCCCTACATGAATGAACACGTGCTTGCTCAAAAAATCATGAGGATGGGCTATTATTGGTTAACAATGGAGTCAGACTGCATTAAATACGTCAAGCACTGCCATTTGTGCCAAGTTTACGCCAAAAACATAAAATCTCCACCTAAAGAGCTCCATTCACTTTTTGCACCATGGCCTTTCTTTATGTGAGGAATCGACATTATCAGACTGATCACCCCAAAGGCATCCAACATTCATAGGTTTATATTGGTAGCTATTGATTATTTCACTAAGTGGTTTAAAGCCTCATCGTATGCCAATGTCACTAAAGGAGTGGTGCTTCGGTTAATGAAGAAAGGCATACTAACTTGGTATGGTGTTCCTGAATCGATCATCACTAGTAATGGCACTAATCTCAACAATAAACTAATGATGGAATTCTATCAATGATTTAAGGTAAATCATAGTAACTGACACGGATTTGATATGTTCTGATACCAAATGATGCGGACTCGAATTCAAATTCCTTCACACAAACCAAATCATCAAGAACAATCAAATGTCATAAATTTTTAGGATTTTCTGGATTTTGGTACTAATGAATAAAATCAAAGATATGGATAAAATTATCAATCTATAGATGCCAAGATTGATAAAATTAAACTGATTCACAATTAAAACATAGAACGATAGAAACCACGTTCTATAAATCAATCACTACGGTTAAAGAATTCTAAGAATTCAATAATGATGCTCGCCACAAATTCTATATGAACCAAGAATTTGATAAGAACAATACGAATAAAGTGAAAATCAATTCTCAATATTCTCAAATCTCCAAAGAAGATTCACACACACTCGGAGTGTTTCTGTTTACAACCAAAATATGATAATCTCCCTCGAAGAACCCTAAGGATGCCTATTTATATCATTTAAAAAATTTGTGCAAAAACATTTAAGGCCGGCGGCCTTCACTTAAGCCGGCACCAAAAGCCGGCGGCTTTCACTTAAGCCAGCACTAAGGCCAGCGGCCTTAATTTAGGTCGGCTCCAAAGTCGGTGGCCTTGAAGCTAACTCAGCCGACCTTTATTCAAGGCCGGCTTAAGGCTGGCCAAACTTTGCCTTGGGTCCTCTCGACGCTTATGTCCTCTTCTTTTGGACCCCGCACTACCACCTAGAGCTCGGATTGACTTTGTTTTCTTTAGCGCTCGTATCTTAGCTCTTGGAATCGTATCATTCCCTCCATGTTGAAAAAGATTCGACCTCGAATCTGTATCGTCGATCCTACTAGGCCACATAAACAGACTCCTCTTTCCCTTAGGCTTCTTAAGGCAAATCAGTCTTATGTGTTGTACTTCAGTTGGACTCATAGGAAGAAGCTTGTATGTCTTGTCCTATTGCTGAATGGTATACTCGTTGATGTATCCATCATACTTGGCTCTAACGTCATACCGCCAAGGTCTTCCAAAGATCAAATGTGTAGCTTCCATGGGAGCTACATCACAAACAATTTCGTCAATATAATCACCAATAAGCAATAGAACACGAACTTGTTTGTGTACATGAATAGCTCCCGTGGACTCAACCAATGAAGTGCATAAGGTCTTGGATGTTGCTCCACCTGTAATCCTAACTTAGTAATCCAGTTTGCTGAAGCAACATTAGTGCAACTACCTATGTCAACCACAATCAAACAAGTCTTTCCCTGCACCATGCCCTGGATATGGAATAAATTGGCCCTCTGATTAGGAACAGCTTCATCCTGCTTAACCATTAGCAAGTCTCCCTGTACTGGACTCGCTATAATGTCTTCATCTTCCTCTTCTGCCTCAGTACTCTTTTGTTCTTCTTCCTCACTCTCAAATTTTTCCCCTTGATGACCATAACCTTTTATTAGGACATTGAGAAGCAATATGGCCAAGTCCTAAACATTTAGAACATTTGATATCCCTACTCCTCTTTTGTTGTGTTTGGTTAACAGCTTCACTAGCGACTGCCTTTCCCTTTTCCTTCCTTTCCTTCTCCCTCTCACCCTCATCTGACTTATGGTGGTGATATGATTTCTGATCACTGCCCGCCGCTGATGCCGTTTTACCCGACTGGCTAATTTAATCACATCCTCAAGAGTCTGATAATGCTGGAGTTCCACTACACTGGCAATGTCCATTTTCAACCATTGATGAAACGAGCTATGGATTCATCTGATGTTTCCCTGATGTCACATCTTGCCACTAATGTCTCAAACTCTTACTCTTCTATGCTCTTCTTACCCTGCTTCAAGGATTGCAACTCCATCAGCATCTCCTTTTATAGTAGTCTGGCACAAATCTGCGTCTCATCAACCTTTTCATCAAAGCCCATGAACGCACTTTCTCCTCATCAGCCCTATGTCTCTCGGTTTGTAATTTATCCCACCACAAACTAGCATATTCAGAAAATGCTAAAGACGCCATTTTCACCTTCATGTTCTCATCCCACTCATAACAACAAACACGTTCTCAACCCGTGGCACCCAGTCTAGGAATTCCTCTGGTTTACTACTACCAGTGAAGGGTGGAATTTTCAGCTTGATGCTTTCAATCCCCTTACGCCTGTCAATATTGTTTCCTCTCCTACTCCTTCCACTACTAGCATCAGATTCACTACTAGAGTGTCTCCTCCTAATTCCTGCACCACTATGGCTTCTTCTATCCCTAACCTCCAATCTCTCCATAACAATTTAAGATTTTCTTGGATTTGATTGAACTCGGCCCTAGTCACAACCTCACCCCCATTATTATCATCATTCCCATTGTTGTTGTTATGAATACTTCCATGCGACAACATCTCCACCTTTCAATAATCAGCAATAAAATTCGCCAAAAACCGAAACTCAACAATAGCCCCAAACACCAATTCACAGCAATTCAACACCCAACAACTGAATTCAGCAAAATCCCCAATTCAACTACATCCCAATCACCAATCACAGCAATACAATTCACAAAACAAATTTCCAAATTTCCCAAGCAACAGATGATTGAATTAAAACTACAATTGAATTGAGAATCAACAGCCTTACCGATTTAACCACGATCTGATCGAATCCTTCGCTCTGACGATCCAACCTTTGCTCTGATACTAAATGGCACGGATTTGATATGTTCTATTACCAAGATGCGGACTCGGATTCAAATCCTTCACACAAACCAAATCTATCAAAACATCAAATGTCATAAATTTTTAGGATTTTCTTAGATTTTGGTACTAACGAATAAAATCAAAGATATGGATAAAATTATCAATCTATAGATGCCAAGATTGATAAAATTAAACTGATTCGCAATCAAAACATAGAACAATAGAAACCATGTTCTATAAATCAATTACTACGGTTTAAAGAATTCTATGAATTCAATAACGATGCTCGCCACAAATTCTATATGAACCAAGAATTTGATAAGAACAATACGAATAAAGTGAAAACAATTCTCAATATTCTCATATCTCCAAAGAAGATTCCATACACTCAGAGTTTTTCTGTTTATAACCAAAATATGATAATCTCCCTCGAAGAACCCTAAGGACGCCTATTTTATATCATCTAAAAATTTGTGCAAAAACATTCAAGGTCAGCGACCTTCACTTAGGCCGGGCACTAAGGTTGGCGGCTTCATTTAGGCCGGCTCCAAGCCAGCGGCCTTAAGCTAACTCGGACCGGCCTTTATTCAAGGCTGGTTGAACTTCGCCTTGGGTCCTCCCGACGCTTATGTCCTCTTCTTTTGGACCCGCACTGCCACCTAGAGCTCGGATTGACTTTGTTTTCTTTGGCGCTCGTATCTTGCTCTTGAGTCGTATCAGTAACTCAACTCCATACTGACCTTAACTGAATGGGGTAGTAGAAGTAGCTAACAAAAACAATAAGAGAATCATTGAGAAAATGATGGTCACCTACAAAGATTAGCATAAGATGTTACCCTTCGCACTCATAGCCTACAAAACCTCCTTCGAACATCTATCGGAGTCACTACCTATTCCTTAGTGTATGGTGTTGAGGCAATATTACCATGTTGAGGTCGAATCCATCCTGCAGGTTTTTCAGAGACACAACTAGATGAATTTGATTGGGTGAGAAAAGGATCATTCATTAAACATAATCGACAAAAGAAGACTCATAGCATTATGCCATGACCAACAAAGGATGGCCTAAGCATTCAACAAATAAATGCGGCCACATATGAAGGTGACTTGTACTAAGGAGGTTCTACCTAAACACACAAGATTCAAGTATGCAACACTCCAAATTATGAAGGTCCGTATGTTATAAAAAGGGCATTAATCAGGAGGGGCATTAATATTAGCTCAAATGGATGGTCAAGATTTGAAGGACCCATAAATGCAAAAGAGTGTTAAGATGTATTATCCCTAGACATGAATAATAAAGTTTTTTACTAAAATTTCATGAATGCTAACAATCGTTACAACTTCGTGGTTTGATTTTCATTTCTCTACAAGCAAAGTTGATCCTAGGTGATCATTGATTGTCAAAGCCACCTTGACCAATCCACTATCAAACAAGTTCTTACTCATTTTCCTATATTATCCCTCACTCCATCGCATATAGGAGAGAATAATGACAACAATGGAATTGTAAACTCATTAATTTTTTTTATGACCTTACCTTTCTTGAATAGAAAGTTTGGTTGTAATTTTAGGATAATACTAAATCATAAGAGCTAAACTCACAGAAAAACACCAGAATAATGCTTGCAATCATGATCTTTTGCCCTAGTTGAGACAAAGATTAAGCGGGTGAAAGATTAGACTATCATGAGGGTTTTGGTCGTTGGTTGTTAGCAGTGACCAGGTAAGCATCTACGTGTGAAAAGAAATAAAAAATTGAAGTAAATAACAATAGGAGAATAGTCATTCTTCATTCAATTAAGCTCATAATGATGAGCTACATTTCTTTTTAAGGTTGCTAGTCTACTGAGCGCTTCCTATTATGAATTAATCAACTAATAGGAGCACTTTTATAATCTCTTTTTAAAGGTTGCTAGTCTCTAAGATGCCTCCTATTATGGTTGTCAGTCAAAAAAAAACACTTCCTATTGTCGGTTAGTTAGCCTATAGGGGTACTTTCCTAGACTTTTCTCTTGGGGAGGTTACAAGTCTAGATAGACACGCCCCCTATCAATTTGTTAGCTCCTAATGGGTACTTTCCTGTTATCCTCTTTTATTTATGATTGCTAATCTTTAAGAAAATTTCCTGTTATTAGTTAATTAGCTTTTAAGAGCACTTTCCTAAATAATCTTTTCCCTTGGGTTTGCTAGTCTCATAAGATGCTCCCTATCCATTGATAGTCAGCTCATATGAGCATTTTATAGATAATCTCTTCTTAAGGCCGCTATTTTTAATGAGACGCTTCCTATTACGATAATCATCTGATAGGAGCCTTTAATAATCCTTCTTTAAAGAGGGTTTGTCTACTGAGACGCCTCCTATTATTGATTAGTTAGCTCATGAGAGCACTTTTATTAATTAATTTCATTTTTAAGGTTGTTATTTTTTACAAGGCTTTTTTCATCATCAGTTAGTCGCTCTTCTAAAGGATGTTGTTTGTTTAAAGACCACTCTTAAGGATATTAGTCATCATAAAGCAACTACTTTCTTTTGCGACATAAGGATTGCTAGCTTGTGGAGCTTTTTTTCCTCATCAACCCTTTTTAGTTAGATAACTCCCCAGTGGATCCAAGGTCAGATACCCAAATTGAATTTTAGCATTATCCATCTTTTTCTCCTAGGTAATAATGGTTGTTTTTGTTTCTTTGTGCTAAGTTTTCCTAAATTTTAAATACAAAGAGGGCAGCTGTAAACACTCAATTTTTTTCCCCCATGTAGATAATAATAATAAAAAAAAAAAAATAATAATAATAAAATAGGGGGGGGAACATGTTTTTGAAAATAGTAGATTTTAATGAAAAAATAATTAATATAGTAATAACAAGTAACAAAAAAAATAATAAAAAAAATTTCAACAAGATTAAGGAAATATGGGTTTCAAAATTCAAGCTCAGGAATTTAAATCAATAGAAAATTAATTGAGGATTTTGGGCTTTATGAAAATTTTGTTGATATAATAAACAAAAAAAAGGACCAGCATGGGTTGGTCCACCCCATGCGCCCCAAACAATTAAGCAAAGCGAAAGGGTTTAACACTTTAAAAGGGGGGACTCCAAGATGCACTCTAAAATTTTTTTTTCAGTTGAGAAGAAAAGGGTTGTGCCTAACCAATTGGAGGGGTAAACACTCAATCCCCAAGGCGTGAAAAACCCAAATCCCTTAGTCAAAAGGGGGTTTGTTTTTCAAAATTACTTAAAAATTTGGGAAAGCCCAAATTCACGCGTTTGTTCACTAAATGGATGTAAGAACAAAAAGTGTGTGATCTTCAATGGAACAACAACAAATGAATAAAAATTTCCCAATCTCAAATTAAAATTTGAAAAAATCTAAAAATTAAGAACCTTTAAATTCACGTGTTTAAGAACAAGTACCAACAAATTGTATTTTGGATATTACTCACTAAAACACAATTTGCAAAACAACAAGGGTAAGATTGATATGACTCATAACCCAAATCAAGTTGATTCTCACCAAAAATTTCACAAAAAAATTGATAAGAGATTTTTTATGCAAAGGTTTGAACGCTCACAGCCCCGAAGTGTATAATTTTCTCAAAATGTCCCAAAAATCCTAAAAACCCCTAGTTAGCAAGTGCTTGCTCTATTTGGTTAAAAAAAAACCAAAATTTTCAAAGTGCCACCTAAGTGGCCCCCGGGTTTCCCAAAAGAAGAAATTACAAGTATAAAATAAAAAGGCCAGTTCTTTTTAAGCAATAATTACAAATACGAATTTGGGTTTTTAAGTAGCCGGTTCTTCACTCAACTGAATAATTTGTGGGCCATTGGAAGTGACTCTAAGGGAAAGTCCTGCAAGTTGGGTCCTTAATACTGTTATTTGGTCATCCTATAACTGATGAATGTACCCAATAAAGTGCAAAATAAAAAAAATTATTAGATAAAATGTGGCCATGTGTAGATTTTTGGGTCTGTATCCAAAACAGGTTTCCCATTGTTGGAAACGTAGGGTTTTTCCCATCAAAAGGGGTACTACTGGCAACGTTTCATTGGTTGGGGAATCCGTGCTAGGCACATGTCGTTTTTTCTAGCAGATGGCGACCCCAAAAACAGAAAAAAGAAGGAAAATCACAAGCAAAATTCTGGGGATCAGACATTTTTTTAAAAACTTTTCAAATTATAACCAAAAAAAAAATAGATAAAACAAAAATTTACTTAATATAAAATTTTGCATCAATTTTTTTCAAATCATGGGAAGATAAAAACAAATCCCAAACTGCATTTTGTTTTGAATCATCCACCTCGGTCGCGTCCAAGCCTATAAAAAAAGGGGGGGAATTCTTAAGTAGAAGAAAAAAGGGAGGGGAAAAGGGAGAGCAAAAAAAAAAAAATGAAGAAGAAAAAATAGTACTAAGCAAAACATCACCGCCACATCGTAAACCCCCCCACAACGACCGCTATTCCTTTCTTTTCCAATGATACTGTGAACCACTTAAACATGCTGCTTCTACGTTGGCCCGCGTCCAAGAAACGTCCTGGGCCCCTCGTCTCGTTTTTTTCGCTCGTTGGGGCACATACAATTGATTGAGTATGTGATAAACTCGCTAGCCCTTGACCCGATCCAAAAACCCAAACCCCAATCGGGGCCTAACTCGAACTGCATGACCATGTCCAAAGGGGAGTGAGGCTCGTATTATAATTATTATTAGTTTGTTTTTAAAAAGTAAAATATTATATGGGATAATATAATAAAAAATAATAATAATGATAAAAGACATTTATTCTTAGAAATTTTTTTTTGTTATTTTTTTTATTGTTAAAAAATAGAATAAATCTTTAAAAAAAGAGAATTAGGTTTGGAAATTTTTCTTTCTTTTCTTTTTAAAACAAAAAATTTGTAAAGTTTAAGACGATTTTCAAAAAAAAAACAACAATAAAATTTTTGTCACCTAGGAAGCATGATTTTTGTGAAAAAAAAAAATTCAATTGGTATTTTCAAAAATTATTATTATATTAATATTATTTTAAAAATAGGGGAAAAATAAGCTTTTGAATTTTTAAAAAATATAATATATAAAATTAAAATTTTCAAATGGTAATAAATGTAAACTTGGTTTGTTTTTTTTTTTTAATTAAATCAAAGAAACAATAGTTTTTTTTTAAAATTTAAAGCAATCTATTGATGTTTGATCTGAATAGCAAATTTATGTAGGCACTCATGAAGCAACTCTCAAAAATAAAAATAAAAATTTAAATCATTATTAGTATAATCATTATTTCTTTTTTTTTAAAAATTTTTTTTAGTATTTTCTTTTATGCTAAAAAAGGAATTCATGAAATAAAAAATAATTCAAATTTTAGAAGTTTAAGGTGGTAACTTTAAGGTTTTATTATGGTACCCCCCGAGTCAACAATCTTTGGCTTTTTTTTTTTTTTTTTTTTTTAAAACGGTTTCTTTTGACTAGTGTTCAAGTTAGAATTAATCTGCTCAATTAATTCTAACTTAACAATTTTTCCCAAACTCAATTGGGTGGCAACTCAAAATAATTAATAATAATAATAAAAATTTCTATTAAAGTCGAAGATTTTGTATTAGATGGGATTAGGATCTAATGTGAATCGAATTAGGAAAATAATAAAAAAATTAAATTAGACTCGATAAGGAGAAAGAAAATGAGTGATCATTTTCAAAACTTAAAGAAATGGAGAATAGTAGATAGAAAATATAGGAAATAGTTTCTTAGATAAAAAACATTGTAGCTAACAAAATCATATACCAAATAACAATTTTAACCCTTATAATCATTCACCCAACAAAATTTTAGCAAAATAGCTAGGGTTTGGGCCCTTAAAAATTTCAATCAAATTTAAAAAGAAAATTTTAACCCTAAAATTATATAAAAAAAAAGCCTTAAAATTTTTACACAGAAATGTTTAAATTCTACAAAAAAAATGGAACAAAGGCCATATTTAGTAGACAAATAGAGAGAGAAAGAGAGGGAAAATAAAAATTTTTTACTAGAAATTGCACACTTTGACACACCATTTTCGCAACTTATGTTATTAAATTTATCCTCTACACACAACAAATGTCAAACAAAATCTTTATTTTTTTAGGAAAAAAATTTGGGGAAAACTAATAAGAGAGAGAGAGAAGAGAGAGTTATAAGATGGCTAAGTGACCAATAGATTGAGAGGAGGACTGAGAGGGGCATGGTGGCGGTGGAGGTGTTTTTATCCCTATTAAGAAAACAGTGAATAGGTGGGGGGAAAGAACAGCCCTTTTACATGCAAGAAAAATAGGATAAATGGAAATTTTGAGGGGAAAAAAAAAAGGGGGATAGGTTTTTTTTTTTAACCATTTACGAGGAATTTATTGCCCCCATAATAAAAATACCCATGGTCTATTTGGGAATTTAATTATCATAGATAGATATGCAACAATTTTCATACCAAAAATTCCCATTTTTATTTGCGACATATTAATTTCTACACATTAATGTTCATATAATTTTCATACTTTAATGGTCATTTCCTTGCCTCGATACCTAATTTTATTCATAGTATCTTCATTTCAAAAGTTTTTAATAACTCAATTTTTATGTAAAGGGTCATGATAGAGCCATTTTATACTCAATCTTTATAGTATAAATTGTGTTAAATTATTATTGATTTAATAGAAATCATAAGGAATGGTACTTTAATTATTTCATCGTGATAAATCAGGTTAAATGGAAGTCAAGGTTGCTAATTCAAGTATTTTAGAGAAGTCTTTTACAACTTGATCAAGACAAGAAATTACACCACCGGGAGGAAGCACGGGTTTTAGGGGACGGCCAAGGGTTTCAAACGTGTTTTTAAAAACTGGCAAAAAAGGCGGGAAAAAGAGGACCCCTTTTAAAAAGAGAGAAGGACACGGCTTAAGGCACGGACGTGGTGGAAAACCCCTGGGGGAAAAAAACCGTGCTTGAAGCCGTGGTGGAAGCCAGGACAAGGAGAAGAAAGTGTGGAACATCAACCAGATGAAAAGGAAAGCTTGAAATCTAGCCGTGGGTGTAACCGTAAATACCATTGGACACGGATGAAGACTTAAGATTAGCACCCATGAAGGGGAAGGCTTGAAAAACTGGCCGTGTGGCGAACCTGGTTTCCCACTGGGCGTGGTGAAGACTTGAAGAATAATGACAGAGGATGGCACGGCTTGTCCACGGGCCGTGTGTTGAGGCGTGCCGGGAGACGAATCTTCACTTCTCGAAATCTACTTGGAAAAGGAAAAAGATATTTTCGTAATCTTGCTAGCAAAATCACATGTTTTCCATCTAAAAGTATAAATAGAGACAACCCTAGAGGTTAGAAACAACTTTTGAAAAATTTTGAACTTTGGAATCTTGGGGTCTTGAAGAAGGAAACGCGGAGGCAGGGCAAGCAACCGGGTTTTATTATGTTTCTATTTTTTATTTTCGTTTTATTGTGAACATTGTGTAGCTAAGCTACTTTCTAGCCAAAGGGTCATAGATGTTTAATTCTCCATGAATTGTGAGGTCTAATTGACTTGTATTTTAATTTTTATTCTTTGCTTTGGGTATTCATATATTCTTCTATCGTTTTGTCTTTATTATCTTTGTTGATTGGTATGAAAAAGCTCTTCTACTTTAATTTGCAAGTTAATATATTGTCAACTAGCACGTCAAATCCGTAATTGTTTGATTGTTCTAATCTTAGTGACGCAAAAAATAAAATGTTTGGTTATAAAAGAGAGATGAATTCTGTTATGGAGGTTGTGTGATCGTTTTAAATGGTTATCTTATAATTACTGGCATGAATTGGTAGGGCTCTCTAGATCTTTAAAGCTATTGATAGATTAAATCCTAAGCGTTTTTAAGGGTTGTTTAATCAATAAGAGAAATAATTCAAAGCGTTGTCCGAGGTTATCGAGGAAGTAAGAGGATATGTTGTTGAGCTTGTAATTTACAAAACCAATTTATCAGAACAAGAAAGAGACATTTATCTGTCAATTCCTAGAATTTAAACCTCTTGATTCCTTTGGTAGGCTTTTCCCAATATTGATTTTCTTACCTTGTTTTAATTTTATTTGATCACAAACAAAACCCCCCTTTTTCCCTTTCTTTCTTATTGTTCTCTTAATGGGGAAATATCTTTACCAATCCTTGGGGGTTGACCCTATACAATATGAAAAATCTATAATTGTTAGGAGTAGGTTTTATTTTTGTGGGATTCGACACCTTTCAATTTTGGGCGTTGCCGGGGATGGTTTGTCAAATTTTTTTTTTCCCTTGATGATTCGTTTTTAAGAAGGTGAATAACTTTTATCGGAGTTTGGAAACTCAAAAGAGGTTGCGACAAGAAGCTAGATCATCCCCCAGAAAACTTAGTATCGGTTTTAAATTGATTACCCCTTGATTCTGAAAATGAGGTCGCCCTGGCAAATCTCGAGAGAACCTTAGGGAGTTGGCTGCACCGGATGTGAACAACAACCCTTGTATTCACTATCCAAAACTGCTGTGGAATTCGGTTGAAATCGGGGTTTTGACTTTGTTCCCCTTTCAGGTTTGAGAATAAGATCCTCATAAGCATTTAAAAAGAAGGTTCCTATAGTGTGTTCTGGATGAGGCCCCCAAGGATATAAACCGCGAAAAAATTTAAGCTACGCGCCTTTTCCATTTTCCTTAAGTCTAAATAAAGTTTGGTTTTTTTAAATTGCCATCGGGTTTTTATAAACACTGGATATCAGGTGAGACTCTTTTGGACAAATTTTCCCCCCGCTCGAGCCGATGGTATTAAGAAGAGAAATTTTGTGGTATAAAACAAGGGACCCCGAGACTTTCATGAGTATTGGGAGAGGTTCAAGCAATTGTGTGCAAGTTGCCAAACATGGGATATTGAACAACCCCTTATCCAATACTTCTAGGGCTCTTCCGTTTGGAGAGGAGTGATGGATGCTGCAAGTGGAGCGCATAGTAAAATAAAACCCTGGTAAGCAGGGAATTGATCTCCATTTGGTGCAAATTGCAACAATTTGGGGTTAGGATGTTACGTCTTTAAGGAAGGTAATGAGGTAAATGTGTCTAACCTTGAAAATCAAATTTAATTTACCTCTTTGTGCAGGCTAGCTGTTGGAAATACCCAAAGGTGAAAAACTTGTTGGGGGGTTTGTGCTGCTCCTAGTATCCAAACCGACATGTTGCCCCCAATTGCAAATGACAATAATTTGAACACGCCAATGTTAGGCGGATTTCCAGGACAACCGCAGGGGGAAATATGATCCCTATTCAAATACTTACAACCCCGGATGGAGGGATAACCTAATTCCCATATGGCATTAACCACAAAGTTTCCAACAATTCAAGCCTAGCCATCCCCACCAGTACCCAGTCCTTCCACTTCAGGGATGCCCTTGAGGATATTTTAGTCTCTAGATGTGAATACCAAAAATTTCAGGAGGAAACAAAGCAAAGCATTCAAAATTGGAGCATTTGGAAAGCAAAATTGTTCAGTGTCAATAGGTTAGAATTCAAGGTAAGTTACCTTCTCAAACTTTTTCCAAACAGAAAGCAAAGCGTTAATGCCATTACCTTGGAAGTGGAACAGAATTGTGGATCCAATTAAGAAAGGAAATCGTCTAATCTTGAGGAAGAGACCAGAAAAAGACTTCGACTCCGAGCCAGCAGGGCGACCAGTTTGCAAGTCTCTGTTGAGCCATCGGGGTCCACATTGATACCACTCCCTTTTCCCTCCAGATTAGCGAAAACCAAGGGAAGCGGAAAGAAAAGAGATTCTTTGGGAAACGTTTCATGTGAGGTAAATGGATGGGAAAAAAATCCGAAAACTATTCATTGGGACAAAAAATTTAAGGATTTTTTTAAAAAAATTGGCTGAGGGGGCCCCTTTAAGGCTGATCCTCGAAAAATTAATATCTTATTATGAATTGTATATTCCAACGGTATGTTATTTGGTTTCACAAGGCGATGGTTTTTCTCATAAGATCAAACCCTTGTGGGTTATCTATGGACCGACCCATTTTCGAATGAGTTAACCCCGGATTCCATCATGAAGCTAGCCTGGGTAAAAAATTTTTTTCTTTACTGTAATTTTATGTTTGAACCATTTATTTGTAGGGTTTATGGGAAAAATTTTTTTTGGATTTTAATTTTGCCTTTAGGACCGGCCACTTTTAAAGTGGCCCCCGTTGTGATTTTCTTGTCATTTTAACCCCTAAAGGGTTTTCAAATATAAATACTTGCAAATTAGGGTTTTTGGGAGCTTTTTTTTATTGGAGAAAAAAAAAACCCCCTTTTGTAGTAGAGAGGTGCCTTTTTTCAAGCAATTGCTCTTATCAATTTTTTAGTGAAAATTGGGGAGTAGGTTGGATTTGTTGTGTTTATTCAACATTTTCAAGTTGTCCTAATTCCAAAATAGTGAAATCATATCGGGTGAGGAATTTTGTTAACTTTTATGTTGTTCTTTGTTCTTGTGAAATTAGGTTTTTAATTTCGAAATTTGAAAGCACCTTTGAATTGAATTGGAATTTTCTTTATGTTTTTTGTTACATTGAAATTAGCCATCGGTGTTCTTTAATTACCTTTTGTTTTTCTCATCATTTATTTCGGATTTCTTTTGGAAATTGAAGCTTTTCCTTTGTTTGTGGCGTGGATGATATTGGATTTGTTCCCCTTTTTAGTTGATTGTGCTGGACCCCCTTTAGGACATCTTTATTTTGGTATCAGAGCTTTAATTTTGGATTTAAGATTCAAACCCCTCAAAATTGGAATTGGTTAATCATTGGGAAATTGACGGCATTGTTATGTGATTGGACTATTTTGATTGACATTTTGGTTTTTCTTTAAAATTTGGGTTTTTTATATGGCTTAATCTTGGTTTTAGGCACATCATTTTTTTGGGTTTATAAGTTTAAGGTTAAGAGGAGGGTTGTTAAATTTGAAAATTTTATCCTTTATTGTTATCTTCCTATTGCCGTGGTTGCTTTTGGTTAAGAGGGGAATTTTTGCAATTAGGATTGTCCTTTGTTTCCATTTTGCCGAAAGTTATTAAGGTTATGAGAAGGGTTTTGTTGATTAAAGTTTTGGGAATGAATTTTGGGTATTACCCTTTGTGAACCGAATTGTAGGAGAGGGGGAATTCGGTTTCAAGTAAATTTGTTTTTTTTTGGGTGTTGTTACCTTGATGTTTACGTGATTGATCCTTGTTAAAAATTGAGGATTAATTGAATTGTTTGTATTGGTACTATTTGGCAGTTGATATCTTACTGGGAAGTTAAAACCCTTGTTGTTGTAGAAGGGGGACTTTTTTGTTAATTTTTTGTTTTGGGATTTCACGTGAAGGAGAGGAAGGTAGTGCAATTTTTTCGGAAGGAAATTGTGATAGGAAGGGAATTATGTTGTTTTTGAATTGTTGAATTCAAAAAAATTGGGGGGAGGATATTTACAATTTTCCAGATTTGATTAGTGTGTAAAAAAAGGAAGTATTTGATTTCAAAACAAGCTTAAGAGTGAAGGGTTAATTGTGTTTGTTGAATTTGAAAATTTGCATTTACCAAATGTGGAGGGTTGAATTATTGGTTTTGATTTTCAAATTTAATTTGCTGCCTTCTTATGTAAATGGGGGTTGATGACTTGTGTAGAAGTGGAGAAGTGCACCGTGGGTGTGTAGGTGTTTGTGTGGTGTCTATTTTGTGCAAAATTTGGGAAATGGAAGTGTACCCAAATTTTCCAGATTTTTGTTTTCGTGGAAGAAGAGGAATAATTTGAATTGAAACATCCATTTACTTAAAATGTTAAGTGTGGTATTGTTATTTCATTTGTTTGAAAATTTGTTTTATTTTGTGGCAAGTTGATTGGTTTGCATTGTGTTTGTTGGTGAATGTTTGTAGTTGCGGTGGAAGTGGGTTTATGTTGTTGTTGCGTTTTTGTGGGTTTTTGCCCTTTAAGGAGCTTTTTGTTAGTTTTGTTTGTTGCTACCGTGGGGAAATGAAAAGTTGCCAACATATTTTGTTGCGTGATTTTTGTGTTTATGTAAAGTGTAAAAAGTGGCGGAGTGAGTGGTTTTTGGGTGAAATGTTTTTGTGAAGAAAGTGTGAAAATTATAGACATTACATTGGTACATCAAATAGTTGCATCACAAAAATTTTCTATTAAAAGTGTGAATGGAGGAATGGTGATGTAGCATAGTCGAATTGGTGGAGGTCAGGGGGTTCTAATGTTGCAGGTGGGGGGGACACTTAGGGATGAAAAACTTCAGAAATTTGAAAACCCTTGTTACTAATTAGAAAAGGATTGATTGGTGCCCTTGCCACACCACAGTGGTACCCTTCAGGAGCACTAGGCAAAGGGAGATTATCATGCTCCAAGAAAAAGTAGAGTTTGGGATTTTGGACTTTAAACCATTCCCAGAAATGGAATTTAGACCACTGAGGCCAAAGTGTTACGAGTACAAATGCCTTTCCTTGAAGATTAGGGTCCAAGGGAAAGATGTCAAAACCCTGTGCCTATTCAGGGGGTTTTGAAGGTAATGATAGTTGGACATTGTTAGAGACTTGGGATCAGCATAACAGGGATGGTCAAAGGAAACAAACTGTTGGAAAGTGTTGAGATAGAGGGGAAAACATTAGTCGATAATGAGTCTTGTTTTTTTTACAGGGGGAAGATACACCTAGGGGGATGGAGGAAAGAACCCAAACATCTACATAGTATTTCAGATATGGGTTCTGTAAGGGGACTCCTTCAGGGATTTCTTTTGGGGAAAAAAGAGTCTCTGCTGCTTTTGAACTGCAAGATTTTAGGTCAAATTTTTTATTGGAGAATAACCAAAACCGATAAAATTTTCATTAAGACAAAAAATTTAAGTTTCAAAAAAATTGGCAAAGGGGCCCATTTCCAGCAGTTAAAAAAATCGGAATAAATTTTTAACCTCTTTTATCTTATTCATGAATTTATATTCCAAAGGTATGCTTATTTGGTTTCACAAGGGATGGTAAATCATAAGCTCAGCTTTGGGTTTTATGGCCGACCTGAACGGCGATGAGTTTTAACGACGATTCCATCATGAAGCTGCCTTCCGAAGATTATTTTTTTTATTGTAATTTATGTTTTTAAAAATTTATTTTGTAGCTTTATGGGCATTTTATTTTGGGTTTTAATTTTTCCTTAGGGGCGGGCACCTTATAGGGGGCATAGGTTGTGATTTTCTTTTCATTTTAACCCTAAAGGGTGCAAGTATAAATACTTGCAAATTTGGGTTTTTTTAGGAGCTTTTTGATATTGGAGAAAAAAAAACCTTTGCAGTGAGACCGAGAGTGCCTCTTTCAAGCAATTGCTCTTATCAATTTCCTTTAGTGTAATTGTGGGCGAGTAGGCTGTGGATTTGTTGTTGCGGTATTTTATCAACAAATGCAAGTTGATTCCTATTCAACTAGTGAGTCATATCTGGTGTGGATTTAGTTACTTTTATGTTGTTCTTGTTCTTGTGAAATTTGGGTTCTAATTTACGAATTTGAAAGCACCTTTGAATTGAATTGGAATCTATTTCATGTTCTATTGTTCATCATAAATCTAGCCATCGGATGTTCTTTATATCCTTTTGATTTCTCTTGAATATTTCAGAATTTCTTTTGGAATTGAAGCTCTTTTCCTTTGTTGTGGGCGTGGATGATCATTGGGAATTTCGCCCTTTTTAGTTGATTGTGCTTGACCCCCCTTTCAGGCACATCAGTAAATATTCCTTTACTTGATTGCAATTATGAAATTACCGCGCTATGCTGATTCCTCAAGCACTTGTGCAATAACAAAAGGAAGGCGAAAAAGGTAATGAAAAGATTCAGTGGGAGTGAAAATGTTTCAGCTTTTATTCAGAAGAAGCTTCCCCTAAATGTAAGGACCCAGGTGTATGTTCGCCATTCCATGCCAAAATAGGTAGTCTTGGAAATCGCTAAAGCCATGGTTGTGATCTAGGAAAGCTTCTATCAATGTCATGCTTTGTCTGTTTATCAACGTTTAAATGATTGGTCCTTTAAGGAAACGGGTATTATTGTTAAACTTGCTGATAGGTCCAATAGTTTATCCTGAGGGAGTTCTAGGGATGTTTTGTTCAAGTCAATGGGTTGGTTTTTCCTGTGATTTATATGTGCTTGACATGACGGTAGTGATTCATACTTTCATCACTGATTTTATTAGGGGACCATTCCTTAAGACTTCTAAAACGCAAATCGATGTAAATGATGGCACCTCATATGGAGTTTGATGGTGAAGTGATTAAATTTCTTATTTATGATGCTATTATCCCATTACCAAGGCACGTGGATGGAATCCAAATCCTTATCTGAATAATTTACCAGGAACGTCTAGCCAAAGTGTTTAAAGACAAGGCCGCTTCATGGGAGGAACCCATGTAAAAAACAAAAATTAAAGATTTTGTTTTGCATTAGTTTTGGTTTGTGTTTTGGTTATGTTTTGTGTTTTTAGTTTAGCTTGTTTTGATTTTAGTGTAGTTTTGAACCTTTTTTGGATTCGGCTGCAGAAGGATTACATTACATTAGATGACACTTTCCAGTGCTTAGAAGGGGAAACTCCTAATACTGGGACAGTACCAATATTTCCTTTTCTTATTCTCTAATGTCCTTTGTATTGTTATTTCCTCTTCAATTTTTTGTGTGAATTAGGAACAGTGGGACACTGTTCAAGCTAAGTGTGGGGGAAAAGAGGATAATAAAATATAGAGATAGAGAACTTACTTTTACTTCTGAAATGTTTGTCCTTAAGCAATTTTAAGCTAAAGTTTTTCATAATTATCATGAAATCTAGAGATTGTACTAAGATGTTGTAATAGTTCTACAAAATGTGAAATTGACTTGTTTTCAAATGCTTTTACTCACCATGCTAGTGATTAGAATACATGGCTTTAAAAATTAAGTAGTTGAAGTCTTTTAAGAAACAAATTTACTTGTATTTAGCTTTAGAATTGGAAGTCTAAGAGTAAGTCGAGTCCCTAATGTGAAAAAAAACAAGTTACTTATAGGTTATATTAGCTACTGTATTCTCTTTGAAGTTTTTTGTAAAGCCAAATCTAAACACTTAAAAAAAAAGAAAAATGAAAAGAATCAAGGATAGCTTTACTCCAAAAGATTCATACTAATTGAGTTAAGAGTATTCAATACTTGAATGTTAGAGTGAGGGAAGAGTCGTAGGGGTATCTCAAAAACCGGTCAACTTGAGTGATGTGTCGGGAATGTTGCCGACTCAATGAACTCACTATAACGTAAGGGCGAAAAAGGCAAAGTGCAAGAAAAGAAAGAAGGGGCAAAAAAACACGTCAAAATAGTTGCTTGAAAATAAATCAAAAGAACCTGAATGTGAACATTCATTGACATTAAAACAAGATGTATAAAAGGGAGGAATATCTAGCAAAGAGCTTATACTATATGCTTTTACTTTATACTGCAAGGATTATATGTTTGTAATAATCCAATAAGTTTAATTGGGTGTTTTTCCTTAGTGGATTTTAAGTATTACTTTTGGAAATAAAATTCTTTGCTAAATATGAGGATTAAAGTTTGTTTTGTTTAGATTAGCTATTGATTTTTGTCCATCCTAGTAATTTTGGTCACAGGAAACCAATTGGGTTGAAAGTAGTAGAATTAAATTATAAAGTCATGGAATTACAAATGAATAGATAAGTTCTGAGAATGATGAAACAGGAAAGTTTGTATACTCTCTGATAGATTTTCAATTGATTTGATTGCTATTGCATGAGGAACAAGCAAGAAAGAGTTTAAGTGTGGGGGAATTTGTAGAGCATTTTTTACTCAATCTTTATAGTATAAAATTGTGTTGAATTATTATTGATTTTATCGAAAATCATAAGGGAATGGTACTTTACTTATATCATCGTGATAAATAGGTTTTAAATGGAGTCAAGGATGCTAATTCAAGTTTTTAGAGAGTCATTTACAACTTGGATTAAGACAAGAAATTACACCACCGGAGGAGAGGGAAAGGAAGATCGGTTTTGAAGGCCGGCCCAAGTTCAAACCGTGTTACACAATGGACAAGAAGGCGAAAAATGAGGACTTGAACAGAGATAGAGACACGGCATAAGCACGGGCGGGCGGGTCGCCGTGTGGTGGAACCCGGGGAGAAAAACCGTGCTTGAAGCGTAGGTGGAAGCAGGACCGAGGAGAAGAAAGTGTGGAAACATCAACCAGAAGAAGGCACGGCTTGAAATCTAGTCCGTGGTGTAACCGAGTACACACTGGGTAGGTGAAGACTTGAGATTATGCACCCGATGAAGGCAAGGGCTTGAAATCTGGCCGTTGTTTTGTGTCGACACCGTGGTTCACACTGGGCGTGGGATGGTGAAGACTTGAAGATTATGCACAGGAGGATGGCACGGCTTGTTCCACGGCCGAGTGGTTGTGGCGTAGCCTGGCAGACGAATCTTTCTCTTCTCGAAAAATCTACTTGGAAAGGAAAGATATTGTCGTATCCTTGCTAGCAAAAGATCACCATGCTATCCATTAAATAGTATAAATTAGTGCCTACCCTAGAGGTTAGATAACTTTTGAACTTTTGAACTTTGGAGAATCTTGGATCTGGAGAAGGAAACGCAGAGCCAGAGCATGCTAACCGTGGTTCATTATGTTTCTATCTTTTATTTTCGTTTTATTGCTGAACATGTGTAGCTATAGCTACTTTTCTAGCCAAAGGGTCATAGATGTTTTAATTCTCCACGAATGTGTGGTTAATTGACTTTGTATTTATTCTTTCTTTGCTTTCGGGGTAGGTATTCATATATCTTCTAATCGTTTTTTTGTCATTATTATCTTTTGTTGATTAGGATGATAGAGCTCTTCTACTCAATTAGCAAGTTAATATATTGTCAACTTGCACGTCAAATCCGTAATTGTTTTATTGTTCTAGTCTTAGTGACGCAAAATAACATGTATGGTTATAAAGAGATGATCGAATTCATGTTTATGGAGGTGTGTGATCATGTTTAAATAGGTTTCTTATAATCTACTGCATGAATTGGATGTTCGCTCAGATCTTAATGCTATTGATATGATAAATCCTATGCGCTTGTCTAAAGGGTTGTTTATTAAATTGAGAAATAATTTCAAAGCGCTTGTCCACGAGGTTATCGAGGAAGTAAGGAGAGATAGGATTCTGTTAGAGTTGTAATAACCATAACCAATTGATCTAGAACAAGAATAGAGAATATTTGCCATCATGACATTTCCTAGAATTAAACCTATTCTTGATTCCTTGGCTAGGCTTTTACCATATCTGATTTTCTTACCTAGTTTTACTTAATTTGATTCACAAACAAAACCCCTATTTTCCTTTTTTCGTATTGTTCCTCTTTGAATAGAAATATCTTTACAATCCCTGTGGATTCGACCCTAATCCCACTATATGCAAATCATATTAATTGTCTAGGAGTAGTTTTATTTTTTTATTGGATTCAGTCACCCATCAGTCAACTTTAAAGCTTATTTCTTAAACTCAAAACTAAGCTAATGTGTCTTTTACTAGCTATATGGCACCAACACATAGTGTAGCCTTCTAGGATTGAGTTTCTTTCTACACTAGATTACTCCTTTTTTTCAAGCTAGCCAAAGTTTCCTGATTATCCAAGCTTGCATGCTTGCTTTACTACCCTTTTATAGCAAGGCTCCTAAATCCCGTTACACATGCTCAATAGGCCCATTTATACCCTCCCAAACTGTCCACTACTTGTCTTGTAAATAATATTTCCTATTTGACAATATAAGCAAGCTTCAACATCCTTATATCAGGATTTGTTCCCTAATATGATGTACAAACTAGGCTTGCAAGAAGATTACATTCCAACTGTAGGTTGGATTGTGACTTAGCATTGTGTTGTATGCTTATGTGTGGACCTTAAATCAAATAAAACTACAAATAAACCCCTCAAAACTTCTTCTATTGGGGCTCAATGCCTCCACTTTCAACCATCTTATTTTTTCAAAAACATTAAATAGACCAAAGGTCACGAATTAAGATTCCCAAAAATGATGCAGTACAATGGTTCTTCACATGGTTTTAACCTTAACTGCTTAACCACACTCATCTATCTTTATTATGAATCTCATTGCTCTTATAGAACTTGTCAACTACTACTCAAATCACTGCACATAGCATTTTGCTCCTACACGAAATAGATGTAAAAACCATCATCACCCCAACGTTGATGTAGTAGGGAAAATGGGATCTCTAACCACATATTAGGTTATTTAACCTGCATTTGACTGATATTTTAACTATGTTCATGAGTTACGCAAAGTAAGATTAGATGGTCCTCTTAAAGTATATTATCTTCAGTCGTTTCACTTTCTACTTCTTCCTTTTCACTTTCTACTTCTTCCTCTTTCAAATCTCTCCTATAATTCGAACTTTCTCCTCACACTTTTCAAATTCATTGTTTGTCATTGCAATTTCTACACTCGGATGCACTTTGTAAAGGATAAATGTGTCTAGTTGTTACAACACTGGAGTAACTAATCTATGTACTTCATTTTTCATCATTAAATGGTGCCTCTTCATAGGGTGCTCCAACATATGTTCAAACGCTATGACTCGAGAAGCATTTCTTCCATGTTATATGAAGAATGTGGGTACCTACTTTCTTTGCATGTCTTACCATTTGGAGAGGACCCCAAATCTTCAAAAATTCTACATATAACTATTGTATGCCATAATCTCCCAACGGTTTAGTCATTTCAATCTGGTTTTCAAACATCCATCATCAATCACTAATTGCCATTAACGGTTAAAATGTAATGCCCCCATAGAAAAATAAGACCCCATGCTTGTGAACTATCTTTTCCCCTGCTTGGTTGGAATTAACTCTAATATCCAGAGTTTCTATACCAAAATACAATGTAATTCACATCTTTCTTATTTTCAACTTTTAACTAGACTCCCTATCATATTCTAACCCCTAGTTACCACCCAAATATTTCCAAATGCATAGATCATCAATTTTCCACTAGTTATCCTATCCACAACTATATTTTTTATAAATTATTGATATCCACAAAAATTAGGATAATTTGGATTTTTTAAATTTACAATGCACAAGATTGATCTTTTTTTGGCTAGTAACAAGAAAAAAAAAAAAGAAGAAACTTTAAATGTTAATTTTATCTAAATTATCAATACTAAATAACAAAGCAATTTAAAAATTGTTTTACAGGAAAACTTTCAAAGTTCCTTTTTTTAGGATTATTCATTACAATATTTTCATAAAAATACAAATAATAAACCTAAATTTAAATTTTAAAAAAATAAGAAATTTTTTGTTAGCACAATGTTGATCAGTGCTTCAATTTAACAGAAAAAATAACTAATCACATGCTCACGTATTACAAGATCTTTATAAAATCTGTCTAACACACTACAAATTAACAATGAATACTACTTTTTTGAAAAAACATAGCATTATGACAATAATTTTTCAAAATACTATAAACTAACACATTAATAATAAAAAAAACTCACCTTTTTGTCAAAATACTTACCAAAATGTAGATTGATCAAGTTTTTACGTTTGGGAGATGGTGGTCTCAATGAAATCATTCAAATCCCATATTTTGGTATCTCCACAAATGAACTTTTTCTTCTTATGAACGATTAGAAAAAAAAACTAGTAATGGAGTTTGTAGAACATAAGGTAGTTAAAATGAAAATAATTGTGTTATGTTTCTATGTTTGTATTAATTTATTTTAAAATTTACTAAGGCATCCATGACTCTAATTAAAAGTAGGTCTGCATGCATTTTCTTTTTACAGGGGTGTTTGCAGAGTGTAAGCTTGTATACACATGTAAATGGTGGATCATTTGTGTGAGATTCAGTTGTACAAGAAGGGGTACGGCATATACTAAAGGCACGTCTGAGTCCACTACTTCAAAATCTATTTATTAGAATAATGTTTTTCGAATATTTTACTATTTCACAAAATTTTTAAAATATCATATTTTTTTAGTATAAGCCTAAAGAATTCTGGGCTTGCTAGGAAGGAAATGACATAAGAAGTAACTTTGGTTGCTGATTAGATTTGATAGGATATTTATTGGGGCGAATAATGTTTGTGTCCTTGATTTCTTAAATTCATGGGAATCATAAGAGATTGAGGGATCTTGAGTAAATATGTCGTGGGGTTTACAGGATAAGGGGTTGGTTTTGGTTAAATAGGACCAGCTACTAGGTGGAGCAGTACAGTATTATGATTTTTTATTTTTAATGGGCTTTGATTTTATAGTAAAAGAAATTGGGAATGTAAATGGGGGAATTTAGTTTTGAGGGGTGAATCATTCATGACCATTGCGTGGGGTTTTTTATGTCTTCATCATACATTTTCAATTTATTTATTTTTAAAATAGCTAATTATAAACTATCATCAATATCAAAATAATAATTTGAATTTATCTTTAGATTATCTCACAAACCTATTAAACTCTATTATTTTTCTTCTTCTCCTATTTTTTTAAGGCTTTGCATAAGGAATTGAATCCCTTTTAATATGGCACCCAACCACCAAATCTAGTAAGGATCTCGGGTTTATGAATACACTTGTCTTATCAAGATTGGCCCCATAGCCTATAAATTAAGGTTGAGGCTAAGGTAAAGGACTTTTGACTTCCCAAATTTTCCAATTACCCTTTTATACAATCCTTGTGCTGACTTCAGCATCAAATAGCCTGCTTAAAGTAACATCTAGCACCATCCATATTCCTTGTTTTTGTTCTTTTGTAAGGTGATTTAACCACTTTGGAAATTCTAACACAAACAATCCCACCTCCTCACCTGTCCTTGTTGAAGCTATATCAAGGAAGCTACTATCTATATCTTTTAGTTAAAAACTAGGGCCGCTCCTTAGTACTCGCTCAAGCCAAGGTAAAATTCCTACTAACAGTCACTATGTGAGCTACATTCTATGAGGGCCTGAGGTTAGTATTCCCTCATAAGAAGTTTACACAAGTTATAGTGGTCTTTGCTCAATGGTTTTAACCTATTTGAAGCACACACTAAGTGGTCATCTTATTAACTAGCTATGTGTTAGATACTCCACAAGCCAGATACCTCAAGCAAAAGTGATTACATTATGCGTTGAGTTGTGTGCCTATGGATATAGTTTCAACCCTTAGGAAGCAACAATGACTAAACATGATGAACTTCATTTACTGAATGCACACTTAAAGCAAACAACCTCTATTAGGTGGCCTACATAATGTCTTTCAAGCTTGGATAAAAAAGGTATTTATAGGTTCTTACTTAAAAAGATTATTAATAAGTCTGGTTCAAAATATACTAGAGATTTAACCACACAATTGCATACATTCTAGGTAGGGGTGCCTTGAAAGACAAGAAGGAGGTAAGGGAACTCATGTACAGTTGGCTGGTGCACTCTATCAATAATAAGTTATATCGAGGCTCCTTTAGGCTTACCTATTTATAGTGACTCAAATCTAATGTATCCCAACTAGTCCTTGAAGAGCATTAAATAGGAGTATGTAGCCACCACATGGTGAGCAACACACTAGTAGTTAAAGTAATATGCTCGACTATTATTGGCCAACATGAAGGGAAGACGATGTGAAGTAACAATCCAATGGTTGCCCATAATATTAGAAGCACACACCAATTGACTAGCTACCACAAGTGTGTGAACCTCATGCCTATTCAAGTCTATGGGGCCTTTGTGCATACGAGGATTAAAAATACTTGGTCCATTCCTCAGGCTACGGGGCAGTTGCCAATACATCATAGTTATAGTGGAACTACTTCACTTGAATGGGTGGAAGAAGGTTATGGTCATTAGTACACATCACTGAGAATCATGTGCAGATTTAAATTCTCTTTTACTCTCATCGCCAACCACCAAGACCCAATCTGACAACAAGTTTGGGAAGTTTGGTCATGATCAAGGTCGAAGGATTCATACACCTTGATCTTGCTCCTCTAAAATCAATAGCCATACCAGGCTGTAACACAAGATGAATTTAGGCAACCTAAGAAAGAGGGTGTCTAACGTGAGAGGCAAATGGGTAGATGAGTCACCTTATATCCCTCAGGGATTTCAATTAACCTTTAAGAACCTTTAACTAGAGACGACTCCCTTCAACTGGGACCATTTAAAATTAAACTTGTCCCTACTCATTAAGCTAAAAGTCCCTACAATAAGAATGCAAAACCTTCGATATGAAAGTTAACGAGATAATCTTCATGCAAACTTAGAATTTGTTGAGGAAGTTTGAGACCTAGTGAGTTTCCCATTATAGCAACCTATCAATAGAAGGCATATTGGGTATTACAATAAGAAGATTGAAGTAATATAGAGCTTTTTCACCCTACGGACTTAATGTGCATTAAGCTTTAAGGCCACCAAGTTCAGAGAAGTTAGAGAAGTTAACGTCAAATAGTGAAGACCCTATCAATGTATGAGGAGGTAACGGACAATGGAGCTTATCATCTTTAAACACTTGATGGCCAGGCCAATCCCCAAAACATGAAATGCTAATAACATGAGAGCATATTTTGAGTCTTGTATGTGTTGGGTCTAATTTTTAAATTTTTTCACTTAATCTAATCCTAATTCATATTTGATTTACTATGCTCATCCAATATAAATCCTTGACTTGAACTAGGAATTTTGTTATTTATTTGGAGTCGCCACCTATGGGAGAGAAATTATTTGTAAATTAGAAAACCAATGAGTAGATTAGTTCTAATTTTAGACAATAATTATGAAATTCATACTCTTTTTATTTTTGTAAATGAAAATCTGAAAGAAAAAAACCAGCGATTCTCAACTCGGGGGTTATACTATTAAAACTCTAAAGTTACTAACTTAGGCCTTCTGAAATTTTAGTATATTCTGATTTCTTTGAAAATTACACTAATAAGTTTTGGAAAATGTTTTTTTTAATTCTTTTAGAGTTACCCTATAAGGCGTGGCCTTGTACCCATATTCGAGATCAAACAAGTCATGCTTCACTTTTTATGAAAAAGCTTTAGCGGAGGTTATGTTTAAGTTTTAATCATGAAGACATTACGAGGTTTATTTTGAAGATTTAAAAACCTAAAGCCTAAGCTTTATTGATGTCATTTCTTTAAAAAAAAGTCTTGATTTAAGGGAGGAAAAACCAATTTGAATTTATTTTAAAAAAGGATATTTCTAAATGACAAAACAATTAATTTTTAATTTTTGATTCATATTATAATTCTATCTATTCTAATTAATAATTAAATTTTATTTATTTTTTATCATTTTTTATTATTTTTTATATTAAACTTAAGCATCATTTATTTATTAAAATTCTAAAACATTAGTAAAATCTTAATTTTTTTTTCTATTTTTGGATTACTATTAAAAAAAATTATTTCTAATAAATGAATTCTAAATTAAATGGAAAAATACATGAAATAAAAACAAAAAACGAAAAAAAAACAACAAACCTGGATACGGGTTGATGTCGGATCAGGTCCAGGCCGGTTGGGTTACATCGGTGGAGGATCCTCATCGATGGCATTCCGATGGCTTTGAAGGTGGTACTGAAGGTTTTGGCTTTTAAGCTTTATAGGGTAGGTAATCCAACCAATGATGGTGGATTTATTTAAGAAACGCCTCCAATGGTGGACCCCCCCCCCCCGAGTTCATGGCTTGGTTGGTTGTCGTGGCAAAGGGGGAACTCTGAACGAGCTTCATAACCTCTGATTTTTTTTCACTCTTTTCCCTCACTTTTGATCTTTGATCTAGCTTCCCACGTCGTGCTCTATTATAGAGGCACAGAATTTGAGTTAATAAGCTTAGAATTTCCCTATCGATAGGCACGAATTGTATATTGGTTGAAACCCTAAAGTCTGATTTGCTCTTGATTCATTTAAATCTTTGATTTTTTTCGATTTGTGTTAAATTAGATGATTTTTTATTCTTTATCTTTGTTAAAGATTTTTGTTGGATTTGTGCAAAAAAAATAATATTAAAACGGTTGATTGGATTCCGTTTTTTTTCCTATGGCTCATGACCGAATTTCGAACGGGGTGAAGATGATCACACGCCAGTGATGCACTCCCTCCATCTAATCACAAGCTGACACGTGTCTTAGGCAAATAGAAAAAAAAATTTGCAAATGCGGATTTGCTTCCCCTATGTTTCGACCCCTAAACCATGCACTCCCCCCGCGTTAAGCCGAAGCCTAGACCAGCTGTGGCTACCCAATTCTTCTAGATTTTTTTTACATGATATTACACAAAGTGTGGTGTGATTTTTTTAATTTATATTATTTTGAAATTCTAAAAAATTATAAAAATTATTTAACCTCTTTTCTGATTATTTCTACCCATTATCTTCCAAAATTGGGATTGTTTTTTCCTATTTATTTTTATTTTCTTCAATATTTTGTCATTTATTTTTTTTGCTAATAGAAGAAAATTGAAAAAAAATGAAAAATAAACATTATTTTGTAATTAAGGGGCAAAAAAATGGGGTATTTACAGTATGTATCCTTACAAGATGTTAAATGAAGTCATTTTTTCTCTAGTGTTGTAGTCTCTTAAGTGTTAGTAATTGTATTTTTTTTTTTCTTAAGCATAAAAATTATGGTTTTAAAGTATGGACTTGGCCTCTTAAGGCCCGTAAGTTTGACCTCCTAAGGGACTTTGCTTCCTTCGCCTATAGGTCCAGCTCCTTAAGAGGACTTGACCTCTTCAAGCCCATATGTTTGACCTATAAAAGGACTTCACCTCTTAGGCCTACAAGTTTAACCCTTTAAGGGCTTCTTAACTCTTTAAGTCTACAAGCCTAAACTTAAGGGACTTAGGGCTTACCTAAATGTTTAAGACATCAAGTCTAACAAATTTAGCTAAGTCCTAAAAGTTCCAGGTTTATGTTTTACTTTAAACCTTACATCTAACACTTAGCCAAATTTTGTAATCCAAAAGGTTTACTGTTATGTTTACCCTAGACTACAAATAAAACTACGCTTAGTAAAAAATTCACAAGATAAAGAGAAAAATTACGAGGAAATCAAGAGATTAAACTTGAACAATAAAACACATAATTCATTGTAAATTGAGGTGGTTACAAGGTATGCGAGTTGACGTAATTGCTCAAAAATAAGACTTTTGAAAGAAATGGGGAACAAGCTTTATAGAAATAGACCCCAAAAAAATGGAAAAAGAAAACAAAAAAGAGAAGACTAAAAGGAGAAAGGTTTCATAGCTCTGATGTTGGTTGTTGTTGATCCCTGAGGCCGCCTCTACCTTATGGTTCCCCTAGCTATATCCTATTCATTAATCCCCCTTTGTAGCGGGAATTAAGGAAACTATTCAAAGGATAGTGAAAGTCCATGTCAAGAGTTACTTCACGAAGTATTACTATTTACCTTCCTTAGCTTCTTCAAAATGGAAACTAGTTTGGCACTCTCCCACCCATCACTCCCCATAAAGTCCTCTATATGACTTTAGCTCGGATGGCTTTATTGGACCACAATCCTCCCTCATTTCCTTGATGGCCTTAGGGTTGTCAACGGTGGTTAGGAAAAAGACTTAAAACAACATTTTCCTTGAGCTTTTGTCCACGTACTTCCCCTATCTCCCCTTGGCAGCTGCTCTTTCAGTCACTCCTCATTAACCTCCACACTCCTTGGTAGCCCCTCTCCATGGCATCCTTATAGTCCTTGTTCTACTTAATGAGCTTCGCAAGCTTTAAGTGAGTCGCTTCGACTTCTGTGTGAGCGCCTCCACTTCAGATTAAGTACCTCCTACCAATCTTTAGCCTCCAAACAGTCACTATCACTGCTCGTTAGCTATGATCTTCTCCAGTCATCTTTAATGATATATTCTTCCTTTATTCACTGACATTGCTTAAACTATCAATAGTAACCTTCGTATATAAAAGCACAAGGTTTACTATGTGATGACTTAGGTAAATTAAAAGAACTAACAAAGGATAGAAACTTACCATCCATAATGTTTTTGGCAAAGCTTCTCTCTAGAGCACAAAGGGGCTCGTGCACTTTGAACCCCCATTATTAACCCCGATCTTGAACAACATACGATTGAAAGAAAAAGATCCCTATTGCAATCTTCCAATGTTGACACTTATGTTAAGTAAATCCACCAGAAAGAAGTCTCAATTAGGCCGATATATGTAAGCATCGCTCCTTGGGCCCATCTAACTCCTTCTTGAACGGGTAAAGGCCATTATAACCCATCAGCTCTCTCTAGCTACTCTAAACTTTGTTTGTATTATTCTAGCTTGCTACCTCATTTGTCCCCACATAAGTTCCCCCCTACTCAATTTAAGATAAATGTATGTAACTCTTGTGGCAAAACACTCGGACTTTTTAGCCCCTAGCTTTGAGTCCTTCTTAACAAATGTCCTCAACAATTGGACTTTTATTTGGTTCTCTATTACTTGGTCCCGAATGATCATGATTGGCTTAAATCCCTCTTCTTTTTAATGGGAAGCATGGAATCTTTTTGCCTCTAGCCTTGCCCTAATTTCTCTTGCTTGGGCCCCTTAAATAGTGTGTCTGGGAAAACATTAAAAACCCATTTCTTCCCCTAAAAAGGGTAAAAGAAAAGGTTAGTGTAATAACAAAATAGTGCATAAGAAAAAGGGCTCACTTCAACAAGCCGACTTACCCCCATATAAAGACTTAGTTCGAAAGCGAAAACTCCCCCTTTTTTTCCCCCTTTAAAACTTTAGTTGTTCATTTTAAAGGATAGATGCTTAAAAAACCTTCATAAAAAGGGGTTTGCACAAAAAAACCCCTTACTCGATGTCCATGTTTTTGTCATCCCCCATTGGGGGACGATCTGATTTCAAAACAAGTTAAACCCAAACCAATTTTGTTACTTCAGTTCCCACAAAACCCTATCAATTACGTTTTTTTTTTTGGGAAAAATTTAAAAAAACCCACAAAGATTATAAGTATAAAAAAAACCCTTTCCCCCTCTTTTTAATTCTCACTATTGAGATCTAAATTCCCCAAATTATGATTAAATCTGAAAGGAACAAAAAAAAACAAAAAAAAGTTTTTCCCCCAAAAACCTTTTTTTTTTAGTTAATTAATTTTCAAAAACATACCCTATTTAAGATCCCCCCCAAATTCTCATGCAATTTCATTCAATTAAAAATTTTTCCCAAATGTTTTTTACAAACATCCTAAACCCGGGGGAGTTTTTTTCCCATAGATTAAGGTCTTTTTAAATCAAAAACCCCTTAATTCTTTTTAAGTCAATTAAGATTCTCTTTGAACTAATTAATATTGCAAAAAAACCTAGGATTTAATTGAACCAGCCCACCATGACCTCATTCAATACAAAAAACCCCCTTTAAAAATTTTTTAAGATTAAATGGTTTTTTTTCATCCCAGATTCTTTTTTAAAAAGGGTTTTCCAATCCAATAATGGGGCCCCTAATTTGATCCAAATATGGACTTTTTTAAGTTTGAAAAACCCAAAGATTGAAACATAAATTAAACTCAAAGATCGGGTTTTTTATTAAAACCACAAAAAACCCTTACGACAATTGGGGGTTTTAAAGGGGATCGGGTTTAAAAAACAATTTTTCCCATGAATTTAAAAAAAAAAACAAAAGAAAAAAATTTTAAATCCATAAAAAAACCCCCAAAAAACCACAAAGTTTTTGGGGCTTCAATTTCAAAATTTTCTAACTTTGTCCTGGGTTTTCCCCTTTTTTCTGCCGCTTTCCCCCCCTTTTCCTCCCTCTAGGGTTGTTCTATTTTTTTTAAAAGGGAAAATGGAGGGGATTTTAGCTGGAAAGTAGAATGTATCTTTTTTTTCCCAAAGGAAAATTTTGGGAAGTAAAAAACAACCCTACACCCCACCAACAGGGGTTTAGTTTTCGAACGTTCCCCCTCTGGTCGATTCCGCAATTCCTCATCCATGTTCATGTTTTGGGTATGGTGGAAACACGGTGATTAAAAAAATTTTCCAAGTTCTGGCTTTTCCCTTCCCCACACCCTTGCCAGGGCCCCCAAAAGAACCCCATATCAAAAAGTCGGCTTCCTTTCCAAGTAAACTTTCCCTCGGGTGTGCACACGGTTCAAAAAAGGGGTGTGGTTTTCCCTTTGTTTTCTTTAAAGTAGCTTTAACTTGATTTTTAAGCTTTAATCACCCCCTTTTTGTTATTTTTCACTTCTCTTTGTAAAACCCAAAAATATATTTTATCTGTTAAGTCCCAAAACCCGCATTGTTTTATTAAAAAGATACAAAATTCATCTTTAACGCCCTTGTTTTTTAAGGGTTTTAAATTTACCTTAAAATTTTTCCCCCACACTTAAGCTTTTACTTTTTCTCAAGCAAACAAGTTTAAAGAAAATCAAAGGACAAGTTCTCTAAGTTCCAACAATCAAAAAGTTATTTCAGCATCATTGATTTATGTACCCTCAACATTGAAATTTTTTTTTAAAACTTCCCCCTTTTTTTTTTTTAAAAATAAAAATACAAAAATTTTCCAAAAGTTTCCCAAATAAAAATTAAAAATATTACCCTTTTTCATTTAAACTAAAATTCCCCAAAATCAAAAATTTCCCCAAGATCGAGACTGGAAACATAAAATAAAACCCTTTTTAAAAACCCTTTTAAAAGCAACAAAAAGGGATTTTAAAAGGGTTTTGGGTTTCCCCTTGTCCCCCAGCTTTTCCCCTTTTTTTTTTCATCCAAATTTTTAAAATTAATTTTGGGGGGTTTCCCTTTTTTAAAAACTTAATAAGTTTAACCGGCCCCCTGTAATGAACTTTCGATCGATAATCCAAATTCATCACTGAGTTAACAAACGGGTTTTCCCCCAGCGTAGAAGGCGTCCCCAGGATTTTTTTTGATTTCCCAAATTTAATCTTTAAAAAATTAAAAATTTTTTCCCTTGGGTAAAAAGTCCCAGACCGGGTGATCTTAGACAAATTTTAAATTTTTAAAAAAACCCCCCTTTGAACCCCCTAGCTTTTTTAAAAATCAATATCATTCTATAAACCCTTTAAGGTTTAGGTTTCTCGTTTTTTTTCAGCCCTTTAGGAGCTTTCAGGGCCCTTGATCCAAGTTGTTCCCCCCCGTCAATAATTTTATTCCCAAAAAAGGGCATCTCTAGGTTTAAATTTCTGGGTTTATGAGGCCCACTTCTGAATATTTCATATTTTTTAAAATTTTCTTAAATTACTCCCAAATTTTTTTTTTTTTAAAAAATTCTTCGAAAAGGAAATCACAAGTTAATGTTATTTATCCTTCACCCCAAATTTAAAATAGCTCCCCTTTGAGAAAAAAAGAAGGCATACTAAAATCACTAGTAACCTTTAATCCAATTCAAACCCCCAAAAGTAATTTTAAATAAAAGAAATTTTCATTCACTTGGATTTATCTTGTAATTTTAGAAACGATCTTAAAAACAAAAAAGAAAATAATTTTTTTTTTAAATTTTCCCGGGGTATAACAAATTCGCGCCCTTGATTGTCAAAAGCATCATAAAATATCCCTTTAAATAAGAGGAAATTTATTTTTTTTTTGCAAACCCTTTTATTTTAGTTTTGTTTTCCTAACCCCTTCCCCACATTTAATGACATTGCCCCCAATGCCCTCATAAAATGCAAAAAGGGAAGCAAAGAAAAAAAGCAAAAAGAAAAAAAAAAGGAAAAAACGAAAACTTCCTTAAACACTTTTAAACGCGAATCTTTAACAGAAAGTCAGGGATGCATAATAAAGTCATGAGAACCCCTTTTTAAATTTAACAGGTGGTGATTTTTAAAAGCCTTATCACAAAAAACAAAAAAAAAAAATAATCAACTGAAAATAAAGTAACTATCATCAGCATTTTTCTATTTAAAACATTAGTTTTTTGGTTATTTTTTCCGAATCAAACAAATTGGACATAAAAAAAAAAAAAACGCTGTTCTGCACAAGGGCCCAAAATCTAGGGTCCAACTTTTCTATCCCCCCACGAGATTAGCTATAAAGTATCTCGTGGCATGGGTCAGTGCCCGATCCGAGAAATCAGATCCAAAACCTTATTTTCCCTGTGATTGCTCGTTTGGCGTGCAATACTAACTTTCATCCCGACCTGAAAGCTGCATCGGGGGTTCTCCAAAATAAAAGTTTTGGATCATATGCACGCTCAGTGGATCTCCTCCAAAAAACAACCGAGTGCTTGTGAAGGACATCCTCATCTGGCCACCACATGGGGGAAATCACCCCAATTTCCCCCACCCAATACGTAAAACCCGTGACCAAAAAAACTCTTCAAGCCTTTGGTGGGAATTTTTTTCGTTCTAAAATTTTAAAAACTTATACTAAACCTAGCTTACGATATTTTTCAGGCAAAATAACCTAAAAACTACGTAAGCATTGGGTAGGGTATCGACCCACGGAAACTTATGTATAAGTAATAAAGTTATTTAAATTTAATTCTCACTATTGATGATCTAACTATCCTAAATTTCTGATTAAATCTGAAAGGAGCGATAAAAAAATCAAAGTAAATTTTTTCAAATATCCTTTTTTCATTCAAATTTTCTAAACATACCCTACCTAAAATCCCAACCCCCCCTTCTCTGAATTTTATTCATTACAAATTTCCCAAAGATTAATACCAACATCTTTGATCTGCGGAGTTTCTTACAATAGATTAAGGCTTTCTCAAGATCAAATCCCTAAACCAATTAAGTCAATTTGATCCCTTTTTTAACATAAATTAAATTTCAATAAAAACCCAGGACTCTCAATTTAACCCGACCACCCTGACCTTTTCAATACAGAAAACCTCCTATAACATTTTAGGATTAAATGGTCTTTTTTTTCATGCCAGATCTACTCTTTAAACGATTTCTCACTTAATAACAAGATCAAAATTTGATCCCAAAATAGCCATATCAAGATGAACAAACCATATTGAACATGAATAAACTCAAAGATCAGGATTAATTTTGAAACATAACAAAACCGTTACTGCATTAGGGGTTTCTTAAGGGATCAGTATAAAAAAATTAGCTACCCTGAATCTAATAAAAAAAACAAAAAAGAAAATAAATTTAAACCATAAATAAATCCAAACACAAAGATCTTGGGTTTATTCCGAAAACTCTTTAAGTTGTTGTTCCTAGGGGTTTTTCCCCTGTCGCTTTCCCCTTTTCCCTCTAGGGTTGTTTATTTTACTTTAAGGAAATGGAGAGGTTTTTCAGTGGAAAAAAATCAAATGTTCTTTTCCTTTTCCCAAATGAATTCGAAAAGTGAAAACATACCTTGACACGCCCCAAGAGGCAGATTTTAACGTCTCTTTCCCCTTGGGGGATAATCCTAATTCCTCTCCCGTTCAGGTGTGGGACGGTAGAAAACATGGCTAGATTTCAAACCTGCCCCCAAATTCTGGACTTTTGCACTTCTTGTGGTTGCACGGCTTCAAGCACACCCAATCATAAGCGATCTTCCATTTTCAAGGACAACTTTTTATCTCAGGGGTGCACAGGTTTTTTAAAAAAAAGAGCAGGTTTCCCCATGTTTTATAAAAAAGCTTTAATTGATCTTTTAAGCTTCAATCATGCTCCTTTTGTTATCTTTCAAACCCTTTGGATTATCCCTGAAAAATTATATTTATCTGTAATACCGAACCCCATTGATTTTATTCAAAAAACTATGAAATTCATCTTAAAGCCCATGATTTATAGGATTAAATTTACTCTTATAATTTCCTCACCTTAAGCTTTTCTTGTTTCAAAACAAACACGGATAAAGAAAACCCCAAAAAACAAGTTCTCAAAGTTCCAACAATCGGAAATATTCCAGATCTCGATTTCATGCTCACCCCCAACATTTATAATCTTCCCATCTTCCATTAGTTGTATACAAAAACAAATACTAAATTCCCAAAACTAATCCCAAATAAATTAAAAAAAATTTCCCCTTTCATTTAAAAAAAAATTCCCAAAGTCAAAATTGCTACAAGATCAGACTAGTAAAATTTAAATATACAATCTTTTTTAAACCCCTGTTATAAGCAACACAAAGGGACTAAAGGCTTGTCGTATCGACCGTCCCCCACTCTTTCCCTTTTTGTTTCATCCAATTTTTAAAATTAATCTTAGGAGTTTACCATTAAAAACACTTAACTAAGTTAACGATCATTAACGAACTTTCGTTGATAATTCGAGTTCATCTCGGTTAACAAGTTATTTTCCCCAGGAAAAGGATCCCTAGGATTTATTGTTTGGTCCAATGAATATTTAATTAATTGATTAAATTAAGAGGTTTCCCTTTGTTAGAAATCTTTGAACCTCTACCACTCATCAATAATTCATTCATATAAGCTATTTAAATTTAGTTTTTCCAGCTTTTTCCACGACCCCGTAGCGAGCTTTCAGCCATTGTCCCAAGTTTGTACCTGAGTCAATAGATGTTTTCCCTAAAAAGGGATTCTTAGGCTTTTTCTGAGTTTATGAGGCCCACTTTTGAACAAATTTTTTTTATTTATTTTCAAATTTCTCCCAACAATTTTTTTTTCCAGAAACTTCTTTGAAAAAGGGGAAACACCAAGTTCAAGTATCATTTACCCTTTTTACTCCCGGTTACATAGCTCACCTACTGATAAAAAGAAGAGCATACAAACTTACTAGGACTAAAACCAATCTCAACTCCGGGGGAAATAAAGGTTAAAAACAAGTAAAATTCACTTCACTTGGTTTTAGAATTTTAGCAAGTATTCTAATCAAAATAAGAGAGTAAAAATTTTTAAAAATTTTCTACGGGGGTATGAACAAATCCACAGTCCCTTTATTGTCAAAAGTCCATCAATATACCTTAAATAAGAGGAAATCTCATTTTTTATTGCCCCAAACCCCTTTTATCCCAGTTCGTTTTCCTACCCCCCCCCCCCACTTAAATAGACTTGTCCCCCAAGCCTCATGAAATGATAAAATAAGCAAATACAAGCAAAAAGAAAAACAAAGGAAAAAAAAAACTTCCCGAACTCTCTTCACGCGGGGTCTTTAACAGAAAGTCAGGCAATGCACAAGTAAAGTCATGAGAACCCCTACAAAAAGTAAGGGTTGGTGTTCTTTGAAAGCCTGTATCTCGCAAAAAAAAAAAAAAATAATAACAAATGAAAAAAAAGCTAACTATCATCAGCATTTTTTGTTTCAAACTTTTGGTTGGTCAGTCTTCTAGAATCAAAAAATTATATAGTAAAACAAAAGAAAAAAGGTTTTTGCAAAAAAAATTCCCAAATCCAGGGGCCAACTTCATCTATCCACCCGTCAGCTATGAAGTCATCCCCAGTGGGAAAAGTACGTGCCCCGGTCGGCGAGAAAATCGATCCCCAAACACTCGATCCTATGATTTCTCGCTTGGGTACAACTATGGACTTTCATGTCGTGCCTGAAAACTGCACCCCAAATTTTCCAAAATAAAAACCCGGATCATATGCACTGCTCGAGTGATGATCCTCCAGAAACAAACCGAGTAGCTTGTGATACGACATCCTCATCACTAGAGCCACCACAGGGGGAAGATCTCCCCCCAATTTCTCACCAATAGTGATAAAAAACGTGACAAAATTAACTCTTCAGGCCTTTAAACCCGCTTTGACTCCCTGGCTTGTTCTCTCTTAATTTCATCCAAATCTACAGTCAATCTCTTTACAGAATCTGCTAGCTCCGGGTTTTGGGAAAATGGCCTGCTCTTGAGCTTGCTCATGCTCCTTAACTTGCTCGGGTTCTTTTCCCTGCTCTTGGGTGTTTTTAAAGATGCATTGAGTATGCGAAACCTCCACCTCCGCAAAACACCCTCAAGGAGAGAGGTAAACTTTCCACAACTGTCCCTTGGAACCTGATGGTATCGAATCCAACAAAAATAAAACCTACTCCTAGATAATGAATAATTTTGTTATAGTAGTGAGTAGGGTTGTATCTACAGGGTTGGTTAAATATATTTCTATTCAAAGAGAATAAAGAGGAAAAGAAAAATGGGGGGTTTTGTTTTGAATAAAAAATTTAATAAAGTCGAATATTGATAAAAGCCTAGCTAAAGGAATAAAAGTAGTTTAATTCTAGGAATTTGATCATCGATGCAAATGTTTTCTATTCTTATTCTAGAAAAAATGGTTATGGTTATTAGCAAGCTTTTAATAACCTATCTCTCCTTACTTCTTCGATAATCAAAACAAGCTCTTTGATTACTTCTCTTATCGATTAGCCCAACCCTAAACAAGCTCTTAGGATTTAATCTATCAATAGCATTAAAACAAGAGAGACCACCAATTCATGCCAGTAGATTATAAGATAACCTATTTAAAAAAAGATCATACATTTTCATAACAGAATTCGATCATCTATTTTATAATCAAACAGTTATTGTGTCACGAGACTAGAAAAATATCAAACTTACGGATTTGACGTGCTAGTTGACAATATATTAACTTGCTAATTGAGTAGAAGAGCTCTAATTCATACCAATCAACAAAGATAAAATTGACAAAACTTCCCCAAAATATATGAATATCCAAAAACAAAGAAAAGATTAAAGAACAACTCAGTTAGATCTCACAATTCGTGGAGAATTAAACTTCAATGACCCTTTGGCTAGAAAATTTGCTTAGCTACACATGTTCATCATCAAAACGAAAATTAAAAGTAAAAACATGATAAGCCTTTGTTCCCGGTTTTTTTTTGTTCTGCCTCCCTCCTTCCTTCTTGTCTCCATGAAAGATCAAGATTCTCCAAACTCCTCTAGGGTTAGTTCTATTTTTTATTGTTAAGGGAATGGCAGATGATCTTTTGCTAGCAAGATACAAAAATATCTTTCCTTTTTGATGTAAATCTCGAGAAGTGAATAATCGTCCGCCTGGCACACCCCACAACACGGCCCTGGGTCAAGCCGTGCCTTCTCTGTGTATAATTCACATATCATATTCTGTTTCCATGTGTGCCACGTCTTCTACCACGGCCAGATGTCAAGACGTGCCTTCCTTGTAGATAATCTACAATTCTTCATCCCTGTCTAGTGTTTTACCACGACTTTAACCACGGCTAGATCCCAAGCGTGTCATCCTCTGGTCGAAGTTCCACAATTTCTCCTCCTTATTTAGTATATGGCACGGCTTCATCAAGCTTCCACCACGGGGATAAAATCTACCTTATCTTCCCTTAGATATCTACCTAGCCAAAATTACATCTGATCAGAAAAGGAAGAGGAAGTGATAT